>JAAMPD010003069.1:0-11521 GCA_025266255.1 Trissolcus basalis
TCGTTCTGTCCTAGGCGTGAAAAGTAATTACAGGGCGAGCGGGTGACAACCCTCGCCTTCGGCTCAGGTTATCAACCCCCGCTCACCCGATAATTACTTTTCACGCCTAGGATAGAAATATACTATTGAAATGAACTCATACATATGAAATTTATCTAAAAATGAAGTTTTTAATAGTACAACGTATGAAGTTTTACTTAGAATGCAAAAATATTTGTATTTAACCATCGAAGGACAAGGACTTGAAAAATATTTTTAAAAGTAGTTTTCATTATTTGATATTTTAATATTTGAACACCACTTTTTAGGCACAAGGACGAAAAAAACTATTTTAAAAAAGAGAATTCTATATTTCATTTTTATTTTATTCAAACATAAAAAAATTATTATGTTTGAATTAAAAATTCAGTTTATTGACATTATTTGAATAATATATAATTGCAATGATTAATTTTTTAGGTTAACAAACTGTTCAGTCCATTTTTTAATATTTCTCATTATTGTCTGAGAGATCAAGTCTTGCCCTCAAAGTTGTAATCTGCGTTTACATGTTCTGTTCGAACAAGTTGAAATAAGCCATCAAAATAAACCACTTACTTATCTACAATTTTGGTTAGTTCGAAATTAATATTGAATTACTATTTCATTAAAAATTATATGTTTATGATATATGTATTTTTATTTACGAGTCGTTATCAAAGTATGTATTTAGTGTTAATAGATTATAAGATTTGTTCCAAATTTAATCTTGTTCCATAAACTTCTAGATTAGTTATTAAATTATAATTTTAGGTTGGTTCAAATACGCCGGAAACGAGAAATGAATTTTTACAATAATTACCAAAGTAATGTTTCCTTGAGGTATAAAAATGTTAAAATGATCTATAATTTAAATCATTCCAGTTTTCATACATGAGAAATAATAATGAACTGAACCAAAATAAAATAATATAAAATTTATAACATAGTATAGAAATTGAAGTTATTTTTTGTCTTCTTCAATGACGAAAAAGCGAACAATTGACATTGGAATCAATAACTGATGACAATACGTAAAAGCCAAACGTACAATTTTTTATTGAATAGTAAAAATCGAACAAAAAAACCAATTGTACGAAACAATTTCGTTTTTTAAAGTTTTGTACGAAACTTTTTATTGCAAATTTAAAAAAATCACTGAAACGTGTATTCTTTCAACCTGCTCTTAAATCCACTAGTATAAAATAATTTTCATATACACATATCTACCAAATTCATTAAACCAAATCAAAAAATTGCTATCAAAATTATTAACATTTTAATTTTGTTTTTCAAATGTTACCTTAAGAAGATCATTTATCATCCTTTAGAAAGCATTTTTTGTCTGATCATTTAAAATAAAAATAACAATCTCTAGAATCTCTTGAGAATCCATTGGATATAAAAAAAATGTTTTTTTCTTCGCGATAAAAAGAAGGGAATAAAACAGCGGCTTGACGAACGCATGCTGACGAACCTTTTTGAGCAGCCTGATGCAGGGTGGTGAAAAGAAAACAGTTAATATTAAAGCTATCGGATATCACTTACGCTCTCATCAACACGTAATGGACATATAATGCGAGCGGGTTTTCTTAGCACGATAATAAGAATAAAAGTTGGAGTTGTGCAATAGAAATAACGATCGACGATTATTTCTCCGCGGAGAAATCTTTTTGTTCATTAGCCAATTTTCATGGCACCCATGTACGAAATTAAAGCACCAGACAATCGGTTTATACGTTAAGTTGCGTCAAGCTCAGATCCACGCATACAAATTATAATAATTAAACGTCATTTCATATCTCATCAAAACGTTTACATCTCACCAATTCATGCAATCGCCATCATTTGCACGCTTTATACGTCAGACAATAACCACCCGGGTTTATGCGTCAATTTTATTATTACTCGCGTACATCAGATGTATTTGATATTAATTTATTTACGCTGCTTGTGCAATTGACGAGCTTCAACAATTTCAAAAACAAAAATCACGCTTTTTAATTAATCTGTTGACAACTCGCGCCCAATGTCTGCCAGCCAACTGATTAGTTTGCAGAGTCGAATTCATTGCGTTTGATTATTATGTCGAAAATTATAGTCTCGTTGTGTATAATTGGCTACGTAAATTTGTTTTACACGGCCGAGCCCAGACTTTTTTCATGTACTGAAAAAAAAAATTGTATTTGCACTTTTCACGTTTATTACGGTACTCACGATCCAATGCGATACACAAACAGTTGACTGTTTACTTGTATATATTCGAGCACAAATTACGCCATGAATTCGTATACATTTTTGCTCTAGAACAACGAGAGGAGGAAACGAATCGTTTGCGCGTTTTTCTTGCTATCCGACTAACATCAAAGAAGATACATAGACCTTTCTTCGCTCTGAATCGATTTGCTTGTACATTATCCTCAACGTTACTTCGGATTTCTGTACTCGTTCGAAACGTCAAGTGCATCTTCATTGTCGTCGTTAACTTTATTTCGATTCGACTTTATTTTGATTTTTATTACACGGGAAAGAGAATAGTACCAAATTTTCTTATTAAATGAATTACATTTTACTGCTTTTTTTCACAGTAAAATAGTTATACTCAAAAATTCCTGAAAAGTAATGACTGAAACTTAATAGAAATTTAAAACATACAATTTGCAATTTCAAATTTGAGTGTTTACGGTGTGGTAATTAAAATGTAAAGTAACAAATTGTTGATTTAGTAACACACGAATTTTGATAAAAAAAAATGCATCCGCCGATATTATAATCGATATTAATTTTTAAACTTCGAATTTGCTAACCACAAAATTAACAAATTTCGCAGTTTCAATATGTTCATTTTATAAAAATTTTTTCGAGCCGGACTCTATTTTCAGAATCAAATAAGATATCAATTTTTATGAAAAATCAAAAAGTGTCACGACAAATAATTAATTTTACAGTGATATAATAACCTTGTAAAATTGCTTTAATTTGATATTAATTTGACCGTTCCACTTTCTTCATTTTGTATAAAAAATGTTTTTTTTTTAATATTTTCTCTCTTCCGTATCGCATTATTGCTTCCTGATATTATGAGTTATAATTTGATTATTTTTCAGGGCATATTATTTGAAATAAAAGTGACTTCACTCTGTCAAATACAAAGTAATGTAATTTTTTATTGAAAATAATTTTTGATTTGTTAGGTAATATAAAAGACGACATTCTTATTATATACTACAATATATACGACAATATTATATTCTTATATGAATAAAATATTTTTTTCCATTAAAATTTATATTTATCTTATATATTTTATTTATACAATTTATTGCTGCTTTATAAATAATTTATAAAAGACTCATATGTAGAATATATGAAGGTATATTTGTAAATATAGAAAATATACGTAAAACATATTCTAGAAAAAAAATATATATATTTTTGTTTATATAAATATATTTCCAGCAATACGGATATTTCATTTATATTTTTTGTATACATTTTATTATATAAATATGAAATATACAATGAAATGTATATTTTATATGCAGAATTGATAAAAAGTGGCAATTAGGCATATATGAAATAAAACATATTTTGAAATATATTTTTATTTGTGTGGGATAGGGTGGCTATTTTCTTCTGAATTTTGAATCAATAAAACATCGAATATAACATTTTACTCAGGCTTCATTCTGCAATTTCATTGACGTATATAGTGTGATCAGAGATAAGCGCTTCATCGGATATAGTTCCCTGTCATTGGCCGAGCAGCATCTCCACACAACGATACAGACATTCTTTTCGGATCACTATGTTTACATCGATAGTGGTATCAACGAACTTCCTGATTCACGTCAACTCCGGCCTATCTAACGGCTTATCCCTATACGACTTGACAAAGAAAATTATTAACTCATTCATTTCGTGCATTTTCCCATTCTTAAAACCTAATATCTCTTATCCATATTTTGATATCTTTATTATTATCATCATGACCATTCAAGAGAGCATAAAGATGGGAATAAATTTTAAAGATTGTCATTTATTTAGAAAAACGGTAATTTGTATCTTTGCAAATCCAGTGATATAATCCAAACTTTGAATTTCAGAATAGTACAACAATATATTATACAAATGTTTCAGTTGATGCCAGTGAATCATCAAAAAACCATCAGACGAGTGGTTTTTCTGCAATTTATTTTGTTAATCGAGCAACTAATTGCAACATTAAATTTAACTGTGCGCACCGTAAAGCTCGTAATTTGTAATTTAGATAATAAACTGAACAAGATCAATAGTAAAATTTACCTTCGCGATCTTTATGTAAATGACGTGCATGAACGGAATGTGAAATTATGTTGACAACACACAAAATGCGGACGCTCGCATTGCTCCGGCGATTTAAATAATATTGCTCGGTAAATAAATTATCCGAAAGTATAAAGCTTTATGTGGGACACACATTTGCAATAGTTGCAAACTTCATTTGGTTTTGATGTTCATTTTAAATTGGTTAGAACAATTTTAAGAGTTTCATCTCTGTTTATAATATTCATATTATGTAAAGAAAAGGAAATTATTAAATCATGAATATCAAAAGTTTACGAGTGAACAATTTAAACAGAAGTAACGGGAATTGCAATATTGCACGAACCTGATGTGCGAAGCGCAGTATTTCCCACACAGAAAAATATATGCCAAAAATATATTGTTAATATATCTTCTGCATACATTGAATAAATATTTATATTTTCATTATTTATATTTTTTTTCGCCGCTTTATATTCAAAATAAAAACGGTTCATACACGAAATACATAAGTTTGAATTTCATTTATATAATATTAATTTTGAATATAATTAAAAATATATTTTCAATATATCTTTATACATTACATGAAAAATGTATATAAATATTTATTATAATAATATTAAGAATTGAAAATGTTATATAATTTTTATATTTTATTTTGCCACTTTCATATATTCAAAATACAAACATCAAATATATATATAATATATATTTCAAATTAATTGAAAAAATGTTTTTGTCTGTATGGGACATGATTCCCTTTTTGCGGCTTATTTAAAAAAAGAAATCAATATAATAACTTGAAATGAAAATATCATCGTATTTCTTTTGCAGAACCGAACGATAAAAACAGCGATCTAATTTTTTGTCGAGTGATTCATTGACGATCAATTTGAACAACATTTTTCGGCGGCATTATTTGAAAGAGGGTAATTTGCTAGAGAATCTAACGAGGAAATAAATTTGTGTGTCTGCAGGTGACTTTTCGTTGCACATATATCCTGTTGAATTGGAAGACGACGGGTTGTATCAGTGCCAGGCATCGCCGACGAACGACGGGCAGCCAGGTTTGCGTTCTCGATTCGCTCGACTGAGCGTTCTGAAGGCGCCCGAGCCGCCAAAAATCACCCAAGGCGACTTTCTCGTCACCACAGAGGATCGGAAGCTGGTGATCGAGTGTGTGAGCGAAGAAGGCAAACCACCGGCCGAGGTTAGTAATACTTGCCTATTATGTTCCGACGGATACTGAGTGCCTTCATTTTATACCTAAAATGGTTCATAAACTTCGCACAATGTTGCTGCTTATATGTTTCACACACGAAAGAACTCGGTCGTATACATTCAGCTAGAACTGTCGGTACACTCAAAATAGACTTTTTCAAATAATAATTAATCATAATAATCCAATCATTTTTATGACTAATTCTATAATTTTGTCATTATCTGTTTAATAAGTCGCCTAATACTATTTTTTTATAATTAATTTTTGCAAATTTGCTGGTTCGATTTTTTTTTCTTTCTTTTCTCGAAAGTCAGAATTTTTTTTTAAATTGAACCATTTGTATTTTTGACTGCCATAAAAAATTAGCCCATATCCCATTAACAAAAATAAATTAGTTGAAAATTATTCAAACAAATTGGGCGATTTTCAATTTTTTTTTAATCATTTCGAAATGATTAACCGAATCTATAACCTCAAAGTTATTTTTGATTTAAAAAAATGAAGAGTTATTTGTATATAAAAGTAAGTTAATATATATGTATTTTTTATATTACGTGATAATTTGGTTTAATTTCAACCAAAAATCCAAAACATTGAAAATATTGAAACGGAGGAACACTTGGCTTTAGAAAAAAATTTATTGCTAAACTTAATTTAAAATTGTAACCTATACAAATAGAAAAAACAAGATTTGACTGAAATTAATCAAATACATCAAATACTATAACTTTTTTTTAAGTTTATTCATTACTGTATCGCTTAATTTGTTTGAATAATTTTTAATGAATGATTTTTGTATTTTCATTTCGTCCAATTTCAAAATTCAATATCTCAGCTTAGAAATGGGCCAATTTTTCAAAAAATGTACCTATAGACACGTTGGTATTGGTAGAATTTGTAATTTATTAAAAATTACAAAAACATAGACTATATTTTTTGAAATTGCATGTCCCACCTTACAAACGGTTACAATTTCGCTAAGATGTGCACCGTGGCTAAAAATAAAAAGAAACAAAAACAAAGGGTAGAAAAAAAAGTAGCACAAGCAATAAGAGACATGCAAATCTATATAAGGGCATTGTTGAATAAACAATCCAGGCGAATCTTAAACGTGCAATTCGCGTCGTAAAATTTGCGATGCGCGAATTTGCATTTAAAATGGAGATTCGTCGCGTTTTGATTTGGACTATTGAATAAGATATTTGAATCGGCGATTGGTTCGAAAAATGTGATTCACTAAGATATCGATAATGCGACATCGTTGCGAAATCACTCGCTACTTTGCGTAATATGTTAAAGAGAATTGCACCCGCAGAGTACAATGACAGAAAGAGCGTTTTGCCTTTTGCATCGTCAGAAGGGGAGAAAAAGCAAATAATCAATATGAAATGTGATCAATTCTTATTCCATGACAATTCAATAATCAATAATACGGAAACTTTATCTTTTAATGTATATGAGGCAAGTTTTGCAAACGGTCCATCGAAAAGTTTTGCTCGTTGTTGGAAACGGTCTTACGAGTATGTTGAAAACGTAAAATAATATACTTTGCAGCGCTCGAGTCGAACTCTATTCAAACATTTCCCTTTCTTCGTTCGTTCGCTCGCATGCTTTTTGATTGGAAAGCGAAATTTGTGTCCAAGAGGTGAACGTTCACGTATTTAATCACCCCGCAAAATCTGGCGCTTGGCTTCCAAATTTTTGTTTGCACCAAGTTTTTCTTCACACCGAGCTCATATAATTTCGAAAATGAGACTTCCAAAGTAGAAAAGTTTACTTTGAGCCAACTTCCGACGAGCTGAAATTTCATGAAAAAGCGACTTTTCCTCATTATCGATTCGGTTTGCTCTATATATAATCGTACTTAATTCTCATCTTTATCACAAATGATACACGCGACCATTAATTTTTCATAATTGTTATGTACTTTTTCATTTGATCAATTTCGCGATTTCAAAAATTGTCTATTGTCATTGCGCGTCAACAACGATTGAAAAAGGAAAAACAAAAATAAAAAAAAAGACTCGTAGAAGTCTAGCTATGCGCAAATTTGATAACCAACAACGAAACGCAATAAAAACAATAACGCCGAAGAGGGAAATATGATTTGTCGTGCGATAAAATGAAACTCGCGATGAAATTGAAAAATATTGGGTTCGATGTGGTGAAAAATTGCGTACGAAGACGAACTGTTTAGCGCGACTTTGAACAACCCCGGGCTGCACTCGACACCGTGACAGTCGACACTCCGGCCTTTTTGCCGCCACTTGTGCTACCCACCTTTTGCCACATTACCGCTATCCACGACCATTTCGTTTGTGTTTTTATTTCTTTTCCTCTTTGCCGGTCTCTTCGCGTGGCTGTTCCGCGACACTTACATCTCACTTCAATTTTATTCATATTTCCTTTTTGTTTTCATTTCAACAACACTCGTTTCATTTTTCGTCATTAAAACAAAAACGCACTAATACATCGCTCGGGTTTCACTCTCGCAAAACAAGAAAAATTTCTCCATTTTAATAACTCGTTCCAAACTTTGCTATACACTGGGAAAAATTTACTTCGTTGATTGAACTATATTTTTTCTAATTCTGGCGTTTATAGTTATTACAACTAAAAATCTAGTAGTAACTATACTAAAATTCCAATTATCATAACTATATGCAATTATATGTCAAAAAGTAGCGAAAAAATATTTTTGTAATATATTTTTTATGGATATTATATGAAAAATTTGAAGATATAATAAAAAATATATAATTTTATATAAGTTATGAATATATGAGAAATATGTAAGTTGATATTTTATTTACATAATATATATTTTTAATATAATTGAAAATATCTTTTTGTCCGTGTAAATTTTCAAGTCAAATTGATGAAAAATTATAGTGTATATAATAATAACTTGATTCGAATTTTTGAAGAAATTGTTATACTACTATAACTATATTTCTTTGAATCAAATCGAACAAATTACAAAATATATAATTTATTTGTTAATTTTAACAGATAAAATGTTTTTAACAAAATATAAATAAGAAAAATCCTATATGTTCGTCAACTGATCAGATTGCTTTGTAAAACAATTTTAATTCATGTTTAATAATATAAGTTGACCGAAAAACGGTCAACTCTTATTTTCTAGTAAAAATACCGTAATTTTTGTTGGTGTACACTTCAAATATATTTTTCTTGCTGATGGTTCAAGCAAAAGCTCCTATGCAATCGTGGAAATTCGTTTTATCTTTAAATAATTTATACGACCCGAGCTTTCTTTCACTTTCATCAGAATATGAACTTTGCTCAAGAAAACACAAATCTGATAGAGCAATCTATAAAGAAAGATTCCACACTGTGACAAAAAGTTCAAACCCCTCTCCATCCCAACGCCAAGAGATAACTTCAAAAACCTCAAATAAAAACTATTTTTTATTGCAATATGATAAAAGCGTGTCTAATTTATTCGTTCACGTTTGGCCATTGAATACCTGTTGAATAAAAAAAATGTTTTTCTTTTCTCGGGCCAATGAATAGTTTGAAAAATATATTTGAAACCAAGTTTATCGGGAATTATAAATGAGTCGTTAAGTGCAATAACAGTTTTAGAGCATATAGTTGTTTTTTTTTGTAACCGCAAATGCTTATCTATAATTCCGTTACAGGTAAAAATATTTGCAAAATTTCATAAAACGTTGGCCTACATATCAAAAGAGTTTTCTCTAAGAATAAGTTTTTTCCAGAGTATAACCTCATATAAAATATGAAAAATTCGTATAATATTTCAAATGTTTAATCAACAACTCCATTTTTTTTTTCATTTTCACTGTACATATATTCCCATCATAATTTAATATGTTCATTTTTCGTATTAACCTTTATGATACCTTTGCGTTTTTAATTAAATTGAAAGTATTGTTGCAATTATAATATTCTGAAATGTTGTTATAAAAAATGATAATTTCATAATGCAAAATGAAATAAAAATCAAAGGTGTGTTTTTATCCCGGATAAATTTAAACGGATTATTTACAAAAATATTTATTCATTCATAAAAATAATATCACTTTCTTTGGTTAATTATTTAAAAAAAATGAAAGAGGTGAGAATTTGTTATGGACAAATAATAGATTGAAATAGGATAATTTAATGATGAAAAGTGCGTTGAAGAAAAAAGTGGTAATAAAGATTCGTTAGAAGCAAATGGATGTTTAATATAGATGCATTGGCGGTTATCTTGAGCAGAGGTGTGCGACTTAATCGCAATTACGGTGCGGCAGAGAAAGAGTTGCGAATGCATAATAAGCGACGATTTGCGTTCATCGCGGACGATTTGGTCTAATAAAATTACGTAAAAGGGGGCACGAGTCTTGATTATGAGCTGAGGCCATCGATTGCGCAGCAACCCCCGCAATAACGTCAATAATAAAAAAGCGCTTTCTAGCACAAATCTCTACGTCGCAAGCAAGAATTTGCCCACGACATTTTTATTCCGACCGCGCTCTTGCTCCTCCGTTTCCGAGCATCCAATCACGTAAACTCGCACAAGTAATTACGATCTTTTGCGATAATAAAATTCGAGCCTTGCCTTTTTGTGGTGTCTTTTTTTTTTTTTCTTTCATCTCGTCGCTCAAAATGAAGTTACTCTTTTTTTCTTTTCTTTTCTTTTTTTCTATTTCGAATATTCTTCTCTTCCCTTGAATTTTCTTTTCACAATTTACTTTGTATTTAATGTCAACAGAAATGTTTATATCAAAATCTTGATAAAGTTAATGCAAATTCATACGAACTTGTTACGTTTGATAAATCATGTTCCGTGAAACAGAATTATATTTCGGCCATAAAATTTTCAACGAGAACATTTTCGAGTGCGGATAATGACTGTCGCTTGTGAGCAGGATCTATGCTTCTAAAGGTAGCAACGCAAGATAACATCTCTTTGAAAGTGTTTCCGCGAAGAAAGGCACGCTAAAATCCGACAGAAACACAAAAAGTAGTACGAAATTACGAAACTATGAGAGACAAAAGTGAAAATACATTCAGGAGATCTTTCAATGAAATTTCGTATAAAACGTTCGACAAATATTTGCGCAGAGTAAAAATGTCGCGACAAGATAGCGGCAGCGCAAAATAGCACCGGGGATAAATGTCAGAGAACAATTATTCAAGCTTCGTGAATAGAGTCAACTTTTAGATAAAGTTTTTGTATGACGATAATTTTAAACCAATAATGTAACTAACAATTTTACGCGCATTTTTATTCAAACAACTTTTTTCATTGCAAACTCTCTTTTATATACGCCGCCAGTTACAGAATGAAATATAATTCACCCTGAAAATTGTTCGTCCAAAAAATAAAAAACTATCGAACGTTTTAATTGCAGCGGTGATTTCGTTGATAACATTTTTTTGTGTTAGTTTTGGATTTTCGAATGGAAAAGAAATCAACGACTCCGACGGAGGAGACTGTACATAATTTGTAAATGTCAAACAGCGTCTTTCCAGTTGGCAGAGCCAGTGTACACATAATACATAATTCCCAGTACATAAGATGATGCGGTATATAAATGCTTACTGGGAGAGAAGAAGCCGTAACAGGTTTGAGTAGACGAGAGCGAGCTTGAAAATGGGAGCCTCGCGGGCTCCCAACCAAAGATATAGAAACGAAACTCATTTTGCAAGCTTTCCGCTCTTTATAAGAAATTGTAACGTAATCATACGTCTTCTGTATACTTAATTAAATTTCCATCGAACTAGGCCGTTATTTCACCACCGGCCTCTCATCATTCAAACAACAATTACTCCAACCGTTTGTTAATTAACTTTCTTTTGACAATAACTCATTTATTAATTACAACTCGATTTCAAATCTTATGTTAGTTTTTAATTAATTTTTCAATCAAATAATGTCCCTTCGTTATTTTCTCCATTTCGTGTATTTTCTCTCTCTCTCTCTCTCTCTCTCTCTCTCTC
>JAAMPD010003070.1:0-11517 GCA_025266255.1 Trissolcus basalis
ATGGGAAATTATATATATATTACCTAATTTTCTCCAAAAAATCTGGTATTTTTAACTAGGTAATTTTTACCGTTGCTTACCCAGTAATTTTTAAGGTTGTTCTGTTATTACTTTGATTTACCGTATTTAACGGTAATTTTTATTAGTTTTTTTTTCTCAGTGTATATGGCATTGTTACGAGTTTCGGTGTGTATTGCATCAATATGTTAGTTAATAATAATCCATTTATTTCACTGGTTTTGTAAAAAATTCCGTAGTCACAAGTCAAAACGATTTTCCATGAATTTTGATTATATTACATTGACTTGATAAGATTTGTAGGAGTATACAAAAATTTCATATTATTTTTGTGAGCGGTTACAATGATCGCCTGTAATCGTTCTAGGCAGTTGACAACTATCCCGCCTGACAACTATCCTTTTATATTAATCAATTAAGAATGAATAATATTTTGAATTAAGAAAATACAAATTCAAAATATTACTTTAAATTGAATTACAGTAGATTCTTACATAGCTCACTTCCATCTAGCCTACGAGCCAGCTATCTTACCAAAATCCTCTCGCATATCTTACATTACCCATTACGCGTTCTATCCCCCACTCTTGACTGCATAACCTTATCGTGTAGCGCGCCAAATTCGAAATATGCGTGGCGGATGTTATTATACGTAAAACGATTATGACCATGAAATAAAACTTAAAATAAAAAGAAAGGTTTTTTTGTTATGAAAAATACGACTGAAAATGACAAGACTATTAATTCAAAAATACAAATTATAATTATGAATATTGACACAAATATCAAGATATGAGAGCAATTCAAAGAAGTGTTTAATGTAAAACTATTCTGTTTACAATGTAATTCTTCAACTCATCCAGCATTCGTGCGACAATGTAACGTTTTTGCTAGATTTTTTTTGTTTGTTTTGGTTGCGCAGTGGGGTTAGGGAATTTCTCCTCTGTCCGTAAGATAGGCGAGAAGTTCGCGAAATTGCTTTCGTAAACTAGGTGAGAATCTATTGTATTTAGAAAAATTGGTTCGATATATGTGATCATTCATTTTACATTAGTGAAGATAAAAGAACTAGAACATTTCATCACCAATATATTTCTTATTGTATATTATTTTCCACCAGACTTTTCACGTTGAACCGTTACGTAGCGTGCCTTGATCACTATCTACCAAGCCATCACATGAAAAAAATGTTGATTGTCAATTTGTGTGTATTGCCAAAAATGTAGGCCAACTAAGAGGAAATACTACTGCACATAGTATTTCCTCTGTACATATATATCCATCATAAATGTAGACTGAACTAATTCTTTTTCGAAAGAGAGAAATGCAACAACTTTTACAACTTTTGTTACACTTGAAAGACCGATTGTTTTTCGTCACACCTATATACAGCAAAAATATCCTTTCAGGACTAAAAATAACATACAATATGAACTTATTACTTCGTATTCCGAAAAAATATCCACACATTTTAGAATAAATTTGAAAAATAATTCATCATAAATTACTTCAACACTTAAAAAAATAATTAGGAATTTAAATTATATAAAGCATAAAATGATTCAAACTACAAACTTGAAGAAAAAAATGTACGGCATGAATGTTTTAAGTTTTATTGAGATTCACTTACTATCAAATTAAACCAGGGTTTGAAAAAAGTTTACAATAAATTATAACAGATGCAATGTACTTATTGTTGAAAAAACTAAACATATTTAGTTTTTAGTGTTTATTTTTCATATTATGTTTTTGTTTTAATTTTTAGCGGATAGGTGTGACGAAATTACTCATATATTTCAGATATACGATCACTATGCAATAAAATTATATCATACGATTTTTACTGAAAAAACACGTTTTTCCCGTGCTGGAAGTTATATAAAAAATGTAGATATATCACATGACATGCACGCATGCGTGGTACGATGGTAGGTTTTTCACTAATGAAACTTCAACATAGAAAAAAATTTTATTTACATTGCTGGAATTATAAATTCAAATTTTTATCAAAAATCATATATAAAAAAAATTGCATTTTATACGGCATGGGAGATTATCGTGTACTATATATATTTACTTGCTTCACGAATGTTCAAGTATAACACACTATACAATAACATATATGCTTACAAAGATGCTCATATTACAATAAAAACAAAATGCATAGTTGTAATTTCATACACACGAAATTTATTATGTAGATAAGTTATTAAAAGATGCAGTAGTGAAATACCGCAAAATCTATGGAACATGGAGAAAACACGTGTACAACGTGCATGCATGCATTCAACATTCTTGCAACAAATATGTCATCTGTATCAAGTTATTTGTGCATAAAAGGTAAAGAAGTTATGTCTCTACGTATGCGTTACAAATATTTTCGCAAATACTTTATGTCTGTTACACTATACTATTAATTAAATTTATAATTCATAATTTCATGAGTTTAATGAGTTTAAAAATTTTAATTTTTTACATTTTACAATATATAACTTAGCCATCATAATAACTATAATTGTTTATGTTAATAATTTATTTTTAAAGCTGCGTATATTCATGATAATAATTTTTTTTAAATAAAATGCATAAAAAAAGCTAAAAAATATGCATCAATACAATGAGTGTCTCATTATGCAACATGAATTTTTTGATGAATTTTTTCCATATTAATTTATAATAACTTTTTTATCATGATTTACTGTGTTCTTTGAACAAGATACTGAATTTTTCATCATCATTCAATTTTTTACTGAAGATGAGCAATATAGACGAAAGCTAACAATAATAACAAATATTATGTGAATATTTTCCCTCACTGACGAAAAAAAAAAATGTTAGCATAATTTCGAGCTGTCAACAAGATATATCACGTATGGTTTTCATTATAGATCGTTTTACACTCAGCTGATACAATGCATCACAACACTATTCTAATTTTATACAGGGAATATGCATAGTGTATACATACGTGTTAAGAAACTCCAACTTTAGAGATTAGGGTTTTAACGGATATTAGTCTTCAAAAACTATAAGTCTTAGTATTTTAGAGAAAATGATAAGAGACATCCATAATGCATATAAGTTGCATAAATGTTGCATACATGCATTTTGCATAAATGTTACACACGTATGTTTTTTGTGGAACAAAAATCTACAATCCAATCCAAAAAATAACTACATAACAAAGCAAAAGATTGAAACGTTTAAAACTAAAGCCCATTTCTGAAAAAACTTACACGTGTTCTTGAGAATCTCATCAACATAAAAAATGTTATGTGTCATCTGTCAGATTCTTCTTGCATTATAGGGCTCAGTTGGGTTGTTATATATGGGTCCACGTGATTCACCTAACTTGGTCCTAATGTCGTCAAGACAAGGCGTACATGTTTCCGTTTGTACTCTTTTCTTATTAATTCTAGCTAAAATCATGCGACAGTTTACTTCAAAGCCAAGACTGATATGTAAAGAGGCTTCCTATTAGTAAACCTGATAAGTTATGTTATAGCATTATACCGTTCTAACATGACAAAGAAACATATATGATTTGAATCCTAAATCAATGTTTTAAATATTTAGAATACAATAATAATTTTTGGAAGTAATACATCTTGGGAACAGATGGCACAAAATATTTTTCGTAATTTGAAGGTCTATATTGAATGAAATATAACAATGTTCAAGTCATAGGTATACCTTTTTCACTGATATTTTTTGTTGTATACCTTATATCCAAATGCATGCCAAATCACTGTTCAAATGCACCATTCTGTTAAAAATTATACAAAATGTAGTACAACCAATTACATACGGCTGTACCACTGGAGTTACGGATTAATTCTAAGAAACTTAAGTTTGACATTGTTTTTTTTTAGAATTGAAATTCTAATCACACAGTTATTTATACAAAGCGTCAAAGAATTTTCAGTATGATTCGATATGCATTTCTACTTCAATCATTCCGAAATTTTTTTGGCACTTCATATATAATATGCAATTTTACTTGAAGTTATTGTTGTACAGAAGACATAAAGAAGACTTCAAATTCTGTTCTCGAATTAAATGTTCTCTATCATTGTTAGGAATTTATTTTAAGATATGTAAAACCGTTAGACGTTGAATAATTTTACCCACATCATAAAAATGAATGAAACTCTAACATTCATGGTGCCAAATAGACAGAACACAATTATTCTGTAAAAAGATTGTATACAAAGAAAAATCTGAAGAAAAAAACACTTCTGTTGATTATGCATACATGAGATCGTTTCGAACACTAAAAATAGAAAAATCTATTTCGAAAATAGGATTAACAATTTATTTCTGATATCAAGCCATGCAATTTTTACAATAAATATCAGGTTAAAATTGCAAGTTAAATTTTTCACGATAATCATATTTCTCTGCATATAATCTTATTCAAAGATGAATATTGCTTCATCCCTAATGAAAGTACTGCGTTTTTTTAAAGAAATATTTTAAAATTCAAAGTGGAAGCATTTCTTAAAAGCATAATTTCATCGCCGTTTTATCGAACAGTTTAATGAACTTTCATGCTTAAAAAAACATTTTATCTCAATGTTTTCTGTCGTGTACTGAGTTTTTTAGCGTATATTAAAAAATATTGCAAAAACACTTTAAATTCTTATGTTTATGTTTAATCAGAAACACCTTCTGACGGCTAACTAAGGTAGTGGTATTTAATATCGACATTGTTATTTATTAACATTATAAAGTCATCACAAGAATTTTTTTGATGACTTTTTTAGTTTAAGTACTAGAATGTTTTCACTATGGTATCTGAATTGTATACCAAAAGAGGTACCTTCGCGCCACTAATATAGTGGCTCCTGGTCCTCAAGACATCAACTCATTCAACAATGTGCGAAGTTTAATATAATATACTTAATGAGGTATATTACTCATTATTATATTAACATAAATACTCTTATAAGGAACAAATGAAAATACTTATATATTTTTTCATATGAATTTTAAAACAAAATTTACAACCATGAAGTGCAGCAGTCGATAACAGATACCACTTCCTTATAACATTTAAAACTATTAAAAAAACTTATATATTTTGATAATAACAGTGGCCCTCATATATGTAACAAAATTCCAGAAAAAACAAAAATGTTATCGAGTCTTGCGTCCCCTGCATGATAGGCATGTTCACCGATCTATCATATCCCACGCAACAGCAAACTATGTTTGCAAAGTTTTTTATTCATTTTTTTTTTTTTTTAATTCATTCACATTTAGAAATCTTTACCCTTCATTAATTTGGTTTTCAATATTTTATTTTACACTTTCATTCATGCATTTTACTAAATTTCATATGTAGTATCAAACGTTGGAAAAGCGATTTTTGTCAGCCAAAATTCTAAGTTGAATAATTCGTGTTTGTTCAATGAAATACCTTATTGTGTCTTCCAGAATCATTCCTCAAAAAAACAGATTTCACACTAGAAACAAAGTATTGTCTACTTTGTACTTTTATTTATTATAAAGAGAGAAATAAATTGAACAATTAACTATGAAAAATTTGTAAAACAGTGTTATACACATACAATTAACGATTTTCAGGATAAAATTACTAAAAATCACTAGCTCTTATTGCAGAAGTGAATTTCATTTGCCAATATTTTAAATTTATAAAAATATGGTTTATTACAAACTCTTAAAATAATATTTAAGATATAAATATATTCATTTGAAGTATTGATGGCCGAGTCATCGAATATTATTAATAGAAAATAGTACAATTAAATGTGTTATGTTTTATTTTCAAGCTATGAAATGGCCCTGCAAATCTTCTCTCTCGAGCCAATATTCAATGCTTGAAAATTTTAAGAACCAATCGTCTCATTGATATCATATGCGTCGTGAAGCGTTGGAAAACAGATGCGTGTACGGTGAAATATATTTAATGTAAAAACCCAGACAAAAACAATCAATTTATGGCCAACTTTGCATTCGATACAACGTTGATCTGACATAAAAATAAAGATGGCGATGTAGATGATCGACATTGTATCGATATCAAATTATTTGTAGAATCAGTATTGGCTCAGTATCGAAAAATGACGTAGGTCAACAAGTCGTGCAAATATTGGACTGACCGTAAATACAATGTTGCATCAACGTATATTGGTATAATGTTGAATCAACATCGAAATAGTTTGATTGGTTTATCAATGGTCAAAGTGTATTGTGTCAGTTTCCATACTATTTGCGAAACATTCTTTTCTGTTTCATTTTAATCTGAAGAAGAATATATGTTGATTGAATTATTCAAATCATATTCTGATTGAAAATAATATATGAGATCGAAAACTCACTTTATCAATAACTAATGAAAAAAAAATGTTTTCGTTCAAAAATTGAGCTAATCAAGATAATCAGAATCTTACTTTCTTCGGATTAAAATGAAATAGATAAGTTTTATTCGAACATCGATTTGTAAATTAATTTGCAGGTATGATGATAACACAACAGAATAATACAATTCTATAATAATAAAATGAAAATTGCAAGAAAAGAGATAATTAAGAAAAAGCGAGAGAGAGAGAGAGAGGAAGATAAAAAAAGAAATACATTTTATATATCAGAAAATGATGAATTGTTCTAATGAATGATTTTAAACAAAGTAATGAATTTAAAAAAATTGGAAATTATACGTTTGAAAGTATATGAAAATCAATAAAAATCTGAGGAAAAAACCAATCTTGTTCTAGGAACGCTCTCTTTATGAATTTAAACAATGTTTATAGAGAAAATAATTTTCTCTTTTAAAATTTAAAACTCGAACAGAGATAATGAAATTGTGATGTTTAATTTACATAATTTTATCTTCGTACTTTTTGTTAAAGTCATATGGAATATCATATGAAAATGTGATGCGTATATTCCGAACAGATTTGCATATACGTGGTGTGTGTATGTGTGTGAGTTACATATAAGTTCATTTCCACCAGGGATGTTCCTCAATTTTTTGAGTATAACACTCTTTTACTATAAAAATATAACTCAATTAAATTCATTATGTGAGAAAAAGTTTTACTTTTTTTTCTCTCTCTATATACGTTGCAATATAGAATAAATGTTAAACGTTTACAAATGTCAAAAGGATATTTATTACAAATTATAAAATTAGAAGTCGAATAAGAGTGAAAAAAATTGATGGTTACAAACTGTGTTTTTTTCTAAATTCGCAAAAATAAGAGGTTGATATCCCATTTTCATCAATACATATATATACGACTGAAAATATAAATTTAAAAGTAAAAATGATGTCTATTTATACATCGCAATAGAGTTTAATTGACTCGTTTTTTATTATTCAAAAAAATGGTCGACGACATGGTTATTTGCACAAATACTTTTCAAAGGTTGTATTTATGAAAACGAAACATATTTTTATTGAATTTCATGTGTAAAAGTTTTTTATTATGAAGTTCATGTTATTTGCAATTTTGAGATGACTATAATAAGTTAACGATAGTATAATAAGCTGACCATTTTTCACCCTTAATTTTTTATCTTGTAAATTAATGTCTATACTATAAACAAACTCTTATTTTAAAAGTATGAAAAAAGATACAGGAAAAAGGGGTGGAAGTGAAATAATGTTTCATCGTTTTTCTTCCTAAATGATATCGTTGGCTCTTACGAAGACAGTTTTGTTTCAAAATATCGCAAAAAATTGTCTCACCTCTATGTTGTTTAGATAGGAGATGAGACAGTTTTTCGTCACATTTCAAATCAAGACAGCCTCTGTAAGTGTCAACGATGTGAAATTCAATTTTTTAAATGCTTATATTATTAAAATTATATCGTGATTGTTGAAAATCTATATATGTTATCGCGTTTTTTATCCTAATAATTGTTTTAAAGATATGAAAACAAAAAAGCGAACTAAAAAACTTCATATGTAGAATTTTATTGTATATTTATTATTAAAACTTACGATAATAAATTATATATAGTCTCAAAACTTGATTATACTTCATATTTTTTTCTATTTTTATTATTTTTGTCAATTTGGTAAATTCGTAAAGTTGGGTAACTTTTATATTTTTTCATGCACGACAAAGACAAGAATTCCATTTTGGAATACTTTAGTTGAAGATGTAGAAATAACATCTTAAAATAAAACTTTTTATTAGAAAAAATGCTTAAAGTGTTATTTAAGACTTTTATCATACCTCTGATAGAAACTTGCAATAGGTTTGGAGTAAGAAAGGGTTCAGGCTGCCGGCATTGTTCAATAGTCAGGGTTCATAAGACCGGATATTCTTTCTTTTCATCATGTGTGCATCATAATCTTTGTCAGAACTAAAAAAACTCCGAATATGACGCTTTGAAATAAGTCGCAAATAAAACTCCAATATGAGCCCCTCATTTCAGATGCGAACCTTATACATATAAAGCCTCAACTCAAAATTATTCCACAAAATTCTGATCTTACATAATTTAAATATACTAATAAGATCCGATTTAATGATCTGATTTTTCTATCTACTTTTCTTTCCACATGTCAGTTAATGAAGATAAACTAAGATACAGAAATCTATACATATATTTTGCACCGAATCCTACAGAATTCAGCGCCCTGATTCTTGCTTCATTTTAGACCTATTTCATTTGTCTGACAGATATGATACAAATGTTTCTATATGTATCAAGCCAAACAAAAACAAAATATAGCCAGAACATGAGTTTTTGAATTCATTCATCTTTTTTGACTTGGCTTTTCAAAGTGCCTTTTACGTTGACTTTTCTCAATGCATGTACAAAGGCATTTAGTACTAGTTAGAATTTTATGATTTTACAACAGTTTTTCGATTTGTAAATAAGTCTTTGATTTTCCCCTATTTTTCATGCATATGTATATGTATACATATACCTATACATATACATATACATATATATATACGCACGCCTGGGATTGTTGATCGACTGGATAACAAAAGTCTAATGAAACTGATGTGTGAGTAAATTGAAATTAATTAATTTTTTTTTTTGTATTCAGTTCGATTATGATTGTTAATAATGTATTATTTCAATTAGAAGGTAGTTCTACCAGAATGTTTTGCGATATTGTCCATAGTAGAATGCGTATTTTTAATTGGTTAACACCTATATAGAATTTTCTCATTGCCGGTGATAATTCTATTAATTTTCCCATTTTAATTCAATTGTGTATATTTGTTCTTCAACATATTATTATTTTCTATAAGTAGTACTAGAACTTAAGACATTTCGGATATGATCTTCTTCAGTTTATAGTTTGGCACGATTATGACGTTTTCCTCTCCTCCACCCACATCCATTCCCATTTTCTAAAATATTTTATTTTGAATAAATATAGGATTAAGGTAGTTGTATAGTTACAGTTAATAATGAAAAACTATTGTTATTCTGTAATGGCATTCATGTAATCAAATTAGTAACAAGAAACATTAAAATAGGCATTCATCATACTCCAGATTAAAGTGCAAGTAAAGCAAACTATAATTATTGCTTATATCTTTGAAACATGATTTTTTGATGAATCTGAAAACTGCAGCAATTTTGAAACATCTTAAAAGTTTTCGACATATTTTTTATGCATACATTTCATACGTCATTCTTATTATAAAAAACATACGTAATGTGTAGGTATACATATAAGTTACTATGTAAGTTTGCTAGTCATATTTTGAAAAACAAGAATACATGAACTAAATGTAGAATTTAGGTAATAACAAAAACAATTACTCATACTTAACTATTAATTATTATGAGCAAACTATACAACTACCTTGAATTAGAAATATTTTTGAAGCAAACATTTTTCCAGTTCATTTTGATCGAGAAAATTATTTATTATTAAAAAAATATTATACTTAAATTGATTTTTGATAAACACAAGATTGAAAACTAAATCATTATTTTCCGATAATAATCTCATATAAATAGGTGAATCAATACTTGATCTTTTTAAAATCAAAATAAGATGGTAAAATGTTTGTTCATGTATTTTGACTACACTGAGAAAACAAGGGAGTAATGTTATCTCCACTTGATGAAAATTCCACAATTTCGTGTCTATTTCTTTAATCAAAGCTTAGTGATTCCTATGACTTTTGATAGTCAGAGTTCAAAAAGCTTTAGAAATCAGAGAAATAAGAACTTTGAATTCAGTAGAGTTGACGGTGGCAGCAACGGCAGGTGAAGAATATGTTTCTCCACTTTTTTTTCAGTGTTGCGAATCATAATTTAAATCACTTTAAAGAGCATGGAATTATGAATTTTTAAAATGATTTATTATGCATCATTTATTAGTTTAACAGCTTATATATATTTTCGAAATTTTTTGCGATCAAATAGGCTAATTGTTTTTTTGTATGTTTGCAGGGATTGAACAGGGAACTCAAAATAGAAAATCTATTGAGCAGAATAAAAAAGAGAATAACAATTCAGGATTCAATGACTATTTGTATTCTATTTTTCTTGCAACAAAGAGAGCTGCGGAGAAGCAGATGGAAGACATTCGGCAACCCAGTGATCCCAAACATTTAGTTGAAGTCAAATTAGAAACGAATTCGAAGAAAAATGATCCCGAAGATTCGAACATCAGAGAAAATAAAGTAAAGTCTAGAAAATGTATCAAGCTTGATTCAATTATAAAAACTAAATACAAAAAATTAAATTATAATTTTATTTAGAAATGGCCAACAGACAAGGCGTATTTCATCGCGAAAGAATTGCTGATGACAGAAAGAACTTATAAAAAAGATTTAGACGTTATTAATGTGGTGAGTATGTTTATAATCAGACGAATAATTGAAAAAAATGTTGACATTTTTTATTAAAAAAAAAAACTGTAAATGCTGGATATTTTCTAGTGGTTCCGAGATGAAATTACAAAAGAATCAACCAAAGAAGGCGAAGCAATCGTGAGTTTAATTGAACTCTTGGCAGACGTTCACGCGCCTTGTTTACAAGAGATGGAAGCGCGAGTTTCTCGCTGGGAAAGCAACGCACGACACAGTATAGGCGATTTTTTGTATAACACATTACTGAACATTTTGCCTCTATATGATCAGTATTTAGAAAACCTTATACCAACGCTGGAAAAGGTCGAATATTTCACTCGCACGTCAAAGCAGTTTGATCAACTTTGTCGGAACTTTGAAAATCAAAAGTATTGTTATTTGCCACTCACTTCTTTTCTTCTTAAACCTTTGCAACGACTTCTACATTACAACAGTATTATAGACAGTGAGTGTGAATAAAATTTAAGTTACAATCTGTAAAAAAATTTTGAATGTGTAATAATTAATAATTTTGATTTATTTAGCTCTTCTAGATTATTATCCAAAAGATCATACAGATTTTTGAGGACTGTTTAGCTGCTCGAGACAGATTAGGCGAGACTTTACAAGAAGGATTAACTATCTTGAGTCAAGCGGTAATATTTTACTATTGATATAACTTTAACTTTGAATT
>JAAMPD010003071.1:0-11515 GCA_025266255.1 Trissolcus basalis
GAATTTTAACACTCACTACAGAATTTCTAACGTAAATTGGTTTTTGGTTGTATAGTTTTTCAAGTTTTTTAGTAGTTTTCCGTAAGGGCATTGATCAACAAGATCAAATTTAAAGCAATTTTCATTCTTTTGTATGAGCGCACAAAAAAAGCGTTTTTTTCAGAATAATACTCAATTCAGTGTTGCCACAAATTCGGCGACATCTTTGGCATTGTTGTGTTGCGTGTGGAACTCGCTGAGATTTTGCCGCGAGCTAGAAAGTCTTGCATATTTTTTAAGTCATATACTTTTTGTTTCTGCGCGGGATAATTGAAAGACCAATTCATTATCATCATGTGATAATGAACAAACTACTTATAGTTGATTTAAATTTGCAATAGAAATGAAGCGAATTAATCATTCGCAAAATCATCATTTTATCAGGCGGTTACACGTGTTTCTCCCCTTAAGAATATCCTTAGGGATTTTTTACAGAAATTCAATTAAGTATTTTTTCAGTCTTTTTACTGACTCTCAAAATAAATAATTTATCATATAAATTGAATTCGTTAAACACGTTTACCGTAATAGAAAGTGAAGGAACTTCAAAAACTTTTAGTTATATTACTCGTGCATGAAAAACATTATAAGTAGAATTTGTTTTATTCAACATAAAATTAAAAAGTTTTATTCTTGTTCGCAGAGCGTTATTAGTAGAATTAATTATTATAACTTTATTTGTTTGCAATCAAAAAATGTTAATTCTATTTGAAATAGTGAGATAAGTTGATTCATTATTATAATTTAACTTGAAATTTCTCAATTTGTCACACTGAACTTTAAATTAATTTTAACATAAATGAGAAACATTGACGGGGTCAAAACGAGATGTAACAAGCAAACGAGACCTTTGGCAATATTAGATGATGTCTCGGGAAAAGTTTATACGATTTGCGCGAACTTCGTTTGATTGTTTTTAATATTGAAAGCATTTTCCAACTAAATGCAATGGTTTGCAAATTTGTGGTGTGTATAACGATTGCAATAAAATAGTCGAAAGAATTATGCAGCGCAATTCATACAGCATAATAAAGTGTTATCCAACTTCGATAATTAATTAAAGATTTTTCTCCGAGCATATTTGCTTCAACTTTATAGTTCTCACCAAGAACAATGAAGTTGAAAGTTGATTTAGTTTTTCGAATAATAAAGTTTGGAAATAACAATAACTTTGTTATGCGAAAATAAATTACTATATCTTCCAACGATAATTGATGGTTATTCCGTTTTCATGATATCTAATCGAAAATTCTTTATTCCTCTAAAAGTAATTTTCTAAAAGGGTTGTTTTTTATATGCAAAGTATATTAGATACAATCCGTCAGACGGACTATGACTATACTTTCTGTGGTTTTGAATTTGAGATTAACCGCGCAAAATCTCCGCCGCTGTTAACATGGTGGGATGAATCAGTGGGCGTCAAATGCAGATTGTACAAGTGTGCCAGCACGTACGGACGTATGCTTCTCTATAATTGAATTACGGAACAAGCCACTGTAGTCTGCATATCGAATAATGATCCTAGTGATCAATCCAAGCTTATTGTACATCAAAACGACGCCGATTGTACGTTTGAATACGAGGCCAAAAAATTGGGTTATTAAAAATGCAAAAAAAAAATTATTCTCTATTTATTAATTATAGATTCCTAAAAATGTACTTTTGATATCAATGTTTTCAATAAAAATTTGAAATAAAAAAATAGCTTTAATTTCATTCCATTTTTCCGACGAAATAATTTCTACTATATAGCATGAATTTTTTTTATAATATAATAAATAAAACATAAATATCAATAATGATATCAATTTGCAGGGATTGTATTTTTTGTATGGTTGAAAAAAATCTCTCAATTATCTAGATACCGTTGTCGGACATTTTGAATCCGTCGACGGTAATACAAACGAAATGCGATCTGAATGATTCAACAAACTACTTGAAGAAGATTACAAAAAAAGAAAAGTGAATTATGAGCTGACCGAAGGTTTTTTCTTTTTGAAACGAAAAGAAAACGTTCACTGCGGTCGTTATTCAAATTATATTAATAAGAACCAATTTATTAGCAGTTTAATAATAAAACGGAACAATAAAAGTATGAGTCAAAAATAATTCGAAAGTAGGCCAGCGGAAGACATTTTCGTCTATTAGTCTTTATGCGTGTATTTCGACTTAAATATCCAGCGTTTTGTGAAAACTTTTAATTAAAAGATTAATGTTTAACTTTATTATCCCGTTAGTGGTACTAAAGTTACTAAATGGAGGCTGAGTAGAAATTATTTATATTGTTAGTTTGAAAAGTTAGCCAATTCGAAAAACATATGGGTTATAACTTTTCTTAATTTATAAAAACGAATAGATTTTACAGCTCATTTAAAATTCTATTTAAAATTATCTTTGAAATAACTCGATGTACAGATAATAATAGCATATGTGCACAGAGTATTAAATTATAAAACTATAATTACAAGGGAGCAAAAGCCCGTTCGACTTCAAATATTATCAGCTATTGTAACACATTGGTTATTTATCTATTAGTTTGAAAAAGAGTTAAAAATGCTATTTTCTCTGTGAACATCTGAAGATTGAATATTCCGTAGATGTTTGATTATAATTATACGAAACAACATATTTGTTATATATAATAATAGTATTGTACATCACGGAATGCAACGTGCATGTTTCATCGCCCGAAAACTGAAAGATTCATGAGCACACTAATCAGAGTAACCACAAGAATCAGTGAGATGGTAGTGTTGCTCGCATAATTAAGTGATGATTAGTCACACGTTAAATAGAATTTCAATTATAAGTCTAACAATGCAAAAAATTAATTATTGAATATGCATGTTGATGTTTTGCATTGTAGAAATTATTATTAATATCATAGTTTCGAATAAAAATAGTATGGAAATTCAATTCTAAAATAATAATGAAAAACAAAAAATAAGAAAAAGTGATAAACAAGTCGTAGTTAAGTATGGAAATGTGTCTTTAAGTTGGCATGTATGTCGAAAACAAGGTAAAGAGACTGGAGCATTAAAGTTCATTGTATTTGTCTTAAAAAAGTTAGCATGTTGAAAACTCCGAGGTTATTTGTAAGAACAATAACTTTGATGAAATGGTTCTTCATAATGTAATTGGCCTATTTTCTTGTTCGTTACTATTGTTCGTTTTCGGGATCAATTAGCGAGACAACAATTGTCAAATTCATAACTTGGTGCAATCTTGATTGTCTTCATAATGAAATGAATCAATTATACAATTTTTGAAGGAAATTGAACTAAAATTTCAGCTAAGACCTAAATAAGTTCTCAAGTTTAAAAATTATGACATAATCAAGGTAACTATTCGTCGAAATAATTTTTTTTACTTTCAATCCACCATGAAAACTTTGGACTTGACTGTCATTTTTAAAAATACTAATTGTGTAACTAGGCATAACTAGTTTGAAATGCTTGTCGGGGTGAAATCAACTGGTTATAGAGCCGAATATATAAGAATTATTAAAACACAGAGTTGTACGAAATGTTCGGAATATTTCGGTTATTCATGAGCACATTCACGCATCTCATTACGTTATCGTTCGACTGCACGAAGTTGCATTTTAATTTCATATTTGCCATCGTTGCGGCCAAAAATCGAAAGGAAATATCATCGCCTAGTTCTCTTACTCACATCTATCCAATGTTTCCAAGTTTCATGTACGAATTAACATCTCTAGTACTTATCAGATGAAATTTGATAGCTTAATCACACTGAAATTTCACAAATGATTGGTAGGTGGTACAATTACACCAAAATTCATCGTGATTTCTGCAATTCAAATTACAGAACCTCGAAGATTCAAAACAAATTGTGAAACTGGTTGAAAATGTAAAACTACTCAATACTGGATTCACACATTTTTTAAAATTCGATTAAAACAGACTTTTTAACCTGAATTTGTAATATCAATTAGATTAAAATAGGGTAATATAAATAATCGTTTCACAACATAAACGTAAAATGAAGAATGATGACGATACTTTTGGATCATGTATTGACATTTCATTGAAAGAAAAACACGTTCATTGGATGCCGATTATCGATGAGAAATTGCACTGGCTATTCAACCAAAAAAGTCATTTAAGTTCACATTACTGCGAAAGATCAATCAGGCGATTAGTTACACTAGCGAATTAATTTCGTAACATTCGATACCAACAATCTAGAACTGCAGACAAATTTTGTCTTATCATAAGAATTATCACCATAATAAACTTTTTTTTCAACTGATAAATTATTAAAATGTAATCTCAGTTCATGTAGACAATACATTTTGAACGTATATATGGTTATTAACTTTTGTTAGAAATATATGTAAAATTTTGATGTGAAAGATGAGCAGAACATTCGAATAATTTCATTTAACGAAATGTAATTTGTGAATTTTTTGTAATGACAATATTAAGGTAGCTTCTACTTGACAACACAAACGACTTCTTTTTGGTCGGAAAGTCATAAAATCGTAATAATAAATTACGAAACAAAGGCCTCCAGATAGCGCAAGTTACATTACTATTGTATTGCTCCAACGTGGGCAACAATAGTCTAACGAGACAATTATATGACAGAGACGGATGAAATTATCTTTCCTGGGTTACAACCAAGTGTGCATTGTCCTGTATGAACTCAAAGTTGGTATTCAGAGATAGCTGTCTCCGATCCTGATTCGATTATTCTTATACACGATCGTAGAAAAACAAATTTAGTTTTTTCTCACTCATATGTTAAACATATCTAATTTGGTTATACTATACGTACCTCTGTTATGTTCTTTTTAGATATATTTTTAATTTACTTTGAAAATGATGGCTTTTATAAAATGAAGAGATTTGCAAATGCCTCACATGATAATTTAACGCCTCATCTTTCAGTACCTTAGATAATTCAATGATTATTTAGAAATGGAATTAATTTGAAACTGATACTATCACAAATTAGTACATATAGCCCAAGCTGATACATTTACCTTATAGATCGGCTGAAAAAAAGTGTCACGTCTTTATTAGTCATGAAAGAGATATAAACCCATAAAATATCACCTAATCTATATTACTATGAATAGGCATGTAGATGATAAATTGGATGATTCGTAGTTAACAGAACAAAACGTTGAGTGATAAAATAGATGATGAACTCGTACTATATAATGGCAGTTGTAGTACAGTTCAATAATTCTCTTTGATAGAAGATGTGAAAAAATGGTTGACAGTATAGGAAACTGTGACTTACAATACACACTAAACATTTGTGTACGAAGTCACTCTGTGAGCGTCTCCAAGCTGACTCTTTCATTAAGTCAAACAGTTCGACCACCAACTACATGGATTAAATTCTAGAAAGGTTCACAAGGACTTCATTTTCCTTTGTTCATCTAAAATCAACGATTCGTCTAAAAGAATTTCAAGCTCACTAACTATTGAATATTGAATACTATAGAAGATAAAATGAAACTCAATTTGAAGTAGTTCAAATGGAATATCAATTAGAATATTTACAAAAAGGAATGTAATCGTACAGAGTGAAAAAAAAAAATTGTAACTGAATGTGAATAATACGAATCTCAATCATTTTTATTATGAAATAAATTGTATATTATTTGGCATTTTATTTGTTTATCACGTGATAATTCAATTTATCACATATTTAAGATGTAAAGAAAAACACAATTTTACTGTGAGATACGAGAAGATTCAGTTTAAGTAGTACTTACATTTCTAAGTGACATAAAGTAGTGTACATCAACATAAAAAGCCTGTTGTAGCCTGTTGTAGTGTAACGTCCATATATTTCTATATGAAATTCGTGCAAAACACAGAATTACGGAATCAGTTTTCAACGTATATTATTTTTTGTCTCATTTTCGATAAGATACTGCTATAGTATATTTTGGTGAATTTCTCCAATGATAAAATAATGCTTGTTTAATAACACCTTGGATATTTCATATAAAAAATATGGCACATCTATAAATATAAATTTAGTTGCACAAAAGTTGTGAGATAGTTAGGATTTAACGGTATTGTGCATTTATAAAGAAATGCAGTCACAATGAAGGGATTTTTCGAAGATTTACATGGGGAATACTCCGAATGTTAAAGTATGAGATACTATTTTGATCTCGATATCGTGAATATTATAGTTTGCCAAGAACTGCAGTCAAGTTAAATCACCTGTACCGTGGACTCAGCTATTCAACATCAGATTGATAGGAATACATTCTCACGGGTGTAGCACATCCGCAACACAAGAGAGAATAGTTTCGAAGCTGTTCTGTTATTGACTTTGTAGATTATGTTGACTGATATTATGTAAACTCATGCTGATGGCAACACGAAGTCATGTAATTTTATGAATATAAGTGAAATGCAAATTGGCGTGCACTTTGCTGTAATAATACCATAACTTGTATACTCCAAAATAAATCATTTTACAGAGAAATTAAAATAAATTTTCTTGTGTCTCTGGAAAAAATCATAAATTAAAATTCTTTTTTTTAAGCATTACGAATATTTCAACAACTTTGAGCAAGATTTACTGAGCTTATTATTTTATTCAAAATATTTATAGTAGTGCCACTCATTCTTTTTCGTACTCGGCCAGAGACACTACCGTGTCTCCCGATATGCTTTTCCCAGGTTGAGAATTCGTGAATGAAAATGCTTTATTTACGTGTTGAAATCTGGTTTATTTGAGAGTCGTGTATTGTTTACAATGTATGCTGTTAGTCATCCCTTTAACGTTACTAGACCAGGTCTTAGCTATAAACTGTTATGTACCTAGAAGTGAACTGATGCCTATGGTGGAGGTCGCCCTGTTTGAAGGTGAGATTTTTAATAAGCACTTACCGTAATCAAAGAATTTGATGATGTAGTGGGGCCAAAGATTGAAATAAGTTATTATTCGAAAAAGATTGCGGTACCGGTCCGACTGGGCAACAACCCGCGATCCATCGGTAATCTTCATCTCTGCCGAAAGACTCCGGTGAATGTAAGAACAAATATTGAAATATTATATTTATAATTTATTTAATAAAATATAGGGTAAAAAATGGTAAAAATGATCAGCTTATGAAAGCAAATAAAAATTTTCAGTAACCTTTTTTTGTAAATTCTTGTAAGACAATAGGTTCTTTAGATGTTAATTGCAATATAGAATTATTGCAAACAATTTCATATGCTTTTATTTGTTTAATAATTTGAACTGATCCATTTTACCCCGCTGATCATTTTTACCCGGTTTCACTCTAAGTTTTTGAAAAAATTGGTTACGCAGGACATAACAATGGTATAAGAAAATTATTAAACTTGAATGACCTAGCGATTTGTGATTCCATTAATTCAGAGTAACGTGTGTGAAAATAGTGTTCATCAATTTGAAAGTTTTATCATTAAAAATGAAGTCATTGGAATACTGGTACACAGCATTTGTGTCAGTTTCATTTCAATTTGTTTTGACATCCGACAGGAATATGCTAGCAAACCACAAATCGATTGCGGAATAAATAGTGGATTCTATGCTTATTTTGACATCCGGACAATTTGTTTTTTTTGTTTCGCTTTTTTCAGTATCGTGGATGTACATCACAGTCATAAATTTGCGTTTTATATCACATTGCCGTCAATTCTTTGCAAGGTATGACATGTAATCATTGCAAATAATTCGTTCACAATTTTATTTGATTTTTCTGATTAACAATACAAAATTATTTTGATTTCGAATGAATACTTGTTGACTGTTTTGTTTACAACCTATTCAGTATGACATTTTATGTTGTTTTACAATTTACTAGTAATGAGATCTTAAATTCATTCAAAATGTTCTAACGAAGCGTATAATTATAACTACATGAGTATACGCATTTACTCATTGCAATGGAAATTATATTTTGAATATGAAATCGAAAGTGCATACAAGCGGAACTCAATAAACAAGCTTGGCAGTTGGTTTAGGTATCTGATTGAAAATGTAGCATCGGGGTTACAGGTGTTTATTATTAAACATGTTCAATCTTGTTTAACAGATATTGACGTTCAAAGCAACTTAATAGTGATTTCACTTAATCTTTAGAAGGTTTCTAAATATTTTGTCAGGCAAGACGATTAAAGTTTACGATAATTTCTTGGAATATAGGAATAAGGTTAAAATATGTGTCAATGTGCAACAAAAAAATTGTCACACTATTGTATAAGCTTTGAGAGTAGCGTACCGTTCCGTTTATTAGCCTATTTTTAATTCAAATTTATAAGCTCATGATTTCCATCAGTTATTATCAACTAAAGAATTGTTGAAATTTCAATACAAAATGCTGCTCAGTCGGGAATATTCTTTATGAAAATTATTCAACTTATCTAGATATAGGAATATACTCGTTTATTGGTTTTCTGTATGAAAGACATTATTAAGTACACAAAGAAAACGCCTTACGGACAGATAATGTGCAGCTCATCTAATGTCGAAAAGAAAAAAAGTTCTTGGCGTCGACTGTCGATGCGTTTAGTTGGCCTGCAGTGCACATGAATTGATTCTCGATGCACGGTGTGTTATGAGATAGTCAAAATGCATCGACAATCAACGCCATATGAACGATTTTTCTTTAGTTTATGCATGGGATTTCGATGCTTTGATATTGTTTTTCGGTGTACGGCTTTGATCAGGTGCTTTAGATTTGATAATGTAAACTGACAGTGTAATCTAAACGTATCAACATTATGCAGTTAGATTGAATAATAGCCTCCCCATTAAAATGACGATGTGAAATAAACTAGAATGGAATAGGTCATATTAGTTGATAGTTGACCCGTCAATGACACAAATTCCGTAAAACGTGTATGCGTACCCACTGACCGAGTTCGTACAGGTTTACAGATGATCCCATTATTAAGTTTTACATTCTTCGCATAACAACTTTGTAGCAGTAATTAGGAGCATTCGAGTGGCTACTTACATAGCACAAACTTTGCATTTGCTTTACTGACTAGTCATTAAGCTACACTTTGCCAAATACTTCATTAAGCTTTCGAGAAGGCAGCAATTACCTGACCACTCCATGGAACGGTGCTGTTGAACTTCTTCCACCTGCTACTCTGTTTCCCTGGGAACATTAGAATTAGCCGTGAAATTAGCATATTCAAAAGTTTCGCAGTTTAATGGATGAATCCCCGGCCTCTAAGTTCAACCACGTATCATGTCACGGAACAGAAAACGCAGAAAGTCTGCGTCGGAAGAAACGCACTTAGTGGAAAGTTTTTTACGAGACACTGATAAGGAAAATCAAGAATCGTTGCAATACACCGTTAATGATTGACTTAAATTACACGATTTTTTTTAAGTTTCACCGTAAGGATCATATTGTTTATTGATATTTATTCAAATAATCAGACATTCTCACTGATTATGATTCACAAAGAGATTGAATTTGGTTTAAATTATAGTTTTCAGTATACATCAGAGAGTAATGTTATAATTAATATAATAAGTAAAGTTATAATGATAATAAGCGGTCCCTCACAGACGAAAATATAAACGCAAATTTTATAAACAGAATATACAAATTATTGCCGCTTTTTTATACAAATTTTATATATTTTTTATATTTTATTTATAAAATTTAATTTTATAAAATGAAAATAAAAAAAAATATAATAAGAATATACTGATTATTGCCGTTTTATAAATTTTATATATCTTTTATATTTTTGTAGATATATTAAAATATATTTTCGTCCGTGAGGGGTAGTACAGAAGTACTAGAATGATAATGGTGTTATGCCCTTGGCATAGCCCAATTGTTTATAAATATTTCTCAAACATTTTATAAACAAATTATGAAGGAATTATACATCCTCTCTGAATGCTCGAAATTTCAATTCTGCAATACAGCCAGATGCACTCGCGTTGAATGTCGATTGACCATTTTGCAGATTGAGATATCACGTATTTCGCTAGCTTGGTACCCCAAAATTCATGATTTTGCGACACGTGTGACCCCTTAAGGGTACTACTGCATACGGAACTTTTCGCGTTAATTAGGTGGGGCATTCAAAGATGACGATTGTCCCTGGGTCTCCAAGCTAGAACAAAGTCTACCGAATCGCTTCTTTCAACGGTTAAGAAATAAAGTACCTTAATTTTGCGAATTCTTTGTCCTAATCGGTATTCAAGTTCATTTTATTCAACTTAGAAATTTTCCTGACACGGAACTTAGACTCTCCGCGACGACGTTGCGACAGCGCGTTCTAATAATAGACCAGGGAGCTTGAAATAAAAGTAGAAATTTACCGTTCAAGTAAATACCTTTCACACACACACAAAAAAAAAAAGATTTTATTTGAGATCATAACAATAGATAGTAGTGACTATCAATTATAGAGGTACTTTATAAAATTTGACTCAAAGAAATTAACATATCAGTCATTTTGCAGTAATAGCTTTTGACTTAGCTCACATAACATCAAACAATTTTTTATATTGCTGATTGCATAAAAGTTGAGAAACAGTTTATTAATTAATAATTAATAAAAAAAAATTATCCAAACAATGAGATTCAATTTCAATACTCGATGAGAACTTTTTTAAAGAAATTAAGTCTAGAATATTTATTATGTCGACAAAAGAGAAGTTGAATTTATTCTGCTTAAATTAATTCATTTAATATAATGATCCTTTAAATTTCATTCATTTTATTACATTTCGATTAATTTTGATATTTTGTAATTACATGGATTTAATTTTTGGGGAAAAAATATTCTCGTCTGAAAAATAAATTGGTTTGACATGACTAAATAAATTTACTCTATTAAATTTGTTCAGTTAGGTTTGTTCAAATTTGCTCAGATTTGACTTAAGATAAGAATAAAGCATGATTAGTTTTATTTAAATTGTCCCTGTATAATTCATTTCTATTCAATCTCATCTGCTTTTATTTACATAAATTCTGAAATAAGATAAACAATATTTCATTCTATCAGTGATGATTAATTCATAAATATTATTGTGTATGATGATAAAAATTTAATTTATTTTTTTTTTTAATAATGATTTCTTCAAATACTTTTATTTGTTTTTTTTACAGTTTTAATTCAAAAAACCTATTTGAAATCTCTTATTATTCATTAATTCTTGCATTACACTGTCAGTTATACGAAGTATTAATTCGTAAGATTTGTATTAAATATTAGTATTTTTCGTACGAAACTGGATGTATAGGTGCAATGTTTGTAAAATTACTATTTGTAGTAGTATAAATTGTAATTATTTTAAGGGTCTCGTCCGGATGAATAATTAAACAATGTAGTGGTGCCTTGCATGTACTTGACAACAGCGTTCAAATCTCCCACAAAACGAAATTGGGTGATGGCGCCACCGTGCGCCTGCACTCTCATTGGGTGTCACCCCTGTCTCGTCATTGTGTTTCTTGTTGTACAAGACAACG
>JAAMPD010003072.1:0-11514 GCA_025266255.1 Trissolcus basalis
AGGGAAGAAAGTATTAAAAATAAAAAACAATTATTAAATTCTCGTTTGGCAAATGTTCAAACTGGAGATTCTGTTCGTTTGGAACTTTATGATTTTGGCCACCAGGTGGCGTTTGCTAAAAAATGTTAAAAAATGGAATTAAAACAGGGAAGAAAGTATTAAAAATAAAAAACAATTATTAAATTCTCGTTTGGCAAATGTTCAAACTGGAGATTCTGTTCGTTTGGAACTTTATGATTTTGGCCACCAGGTGGCGTTTGCTAAAAAATGTTGAAAAATGGAATTAAAACACGGGAAAAAGGATATAAAATGTAAAAAAATTATTAAAAACTTGTTTGGCAAATGTTCAAACCGGAGATTATGAACTTTACGATTTTGGCCACCAGGTGGCGTTGGTTGAAAAAAAACCTGTGAATCCAGTTTGACAAATGTAACACACACTTAAGAGGATGATGAAATGTGATTTTGCATTATGCTAATGAACGAAAGTGCGAATTGCATCGTTATCCTTGCGTCGAGAGAGAAAATGACGCAACTGTCTGCAAATCGCTATAGGTCATGGGCTCTTTCAATTTTCATCTGGATCGTGCGCGTGCAACTTGGGGGACGAAGCGAAATGATATTTTCCGGAAATACCAACCTCGTCCTTCGACGGGTCGTAAACGATGCGTAAATACTTCTCAAACTCAGGGCTGAATCGGAGGGTGGTGTTTTCGCATCAGATAAAATTGTTTCTTTCCAGCCAACAAATCCATCTTCATTTTTCTTCTCTCGAACGAAAACAAATTTTCCATTGAAAATGAGCATTATTTTTTTTTTTATTGTAAAAAAAGTTGAATTTGAAAAATTCGCAAATTATTGAAGAATGTGATTTTTATCTTATTTTTCATGACAAATAAATTGACGTAAGTGCTGTACCTTGACTCGAATAATTCGTGTTGCTAATAATCGGTGATGTCATCGGGTCTGAGACGAGAGTCTAAAACTAATACTCTTCAGACTCTTCTTAATAAGCGGACGTTAAGTTTTGTTGATGTCCCGAGGATGCAGAGACAAACCCGAGCCTTTACGTAATTTATCGACGTACCTTACGAAGAGAGACCTTTTGTCGCCACGCATTACAGCTTGCGAGTTGACAATTTTGCCTAATGAACCGCGAAAGCCTTTGACGAAGGGTGATTCTTCAAAAATTGAATAAAAAATTGGAACCCCGAGTCGAACTTGCGATTATCATACTTATTCTCGTCAATGAATTTCAAATAAAAATATTATGGGGATTCCCCGTCCGATATTTTTTTTATAAATATTTTCAATTCAAAAATTGATATTTTTATTGAAAAATTGATATTAAATAGGTTGAAAATTAATTCATCATTTTCCATATTTTATTAAAATCTATAAATTTTGAATAAAAAATAATAGGGATTCCCTGTCCGATATTTTTTATAAATGTTTTTCATTCACAAATTGATATTTTCATTGAAAAATTGATGTAAAATTAGGTTGAAAACAAATTTATCATTTTCCATATTCATTGAAATCTATAAATTTTAAATAAAAAATAATGGGGATTCCCCATTCAATATTTTATTTTGATTATTTCGAATTCGAAAATTGAGATTTTTTTTGAAAAAATTGATATTAAAATAGGTTTTATAGGTTTGATTCATTAAGTTAAAATATAAATTTCAATTTGTTTTCCACGTTTATTCACTTTAATAAATTTCAAATAAGGAATAGCGGGGATTTCCCGTCATTAATATTTGATGAATTATTTTTAAATTCAAAAATTAATATTTCCATTGAAAAATCAGTACAAACGAGTTATTAAAAAAATATCAATTTTATATATTTAATTTTGATCAAAAAATTTGATTAATAGACTAGTTCAGAATTTTACCACCAGGTGGCGCTTTATAAAAGATTAAAAATTTAATTTTCTTTTTAATAAAAATTAGATTTCGTTTTTTTTTTTGTATTTTTCTCCAAGAAATATTGGCGACTTGTACTTTTCCGTAGGAGTATATATTTCTTCTGAATCAACACGAGACGAATCGATGCGTTGCAGCATTGGAGTTATAATAATTAATCGGACAATTAGTGCCAAATGAAAAGGGAAACTGCATTAGCGCGACGATTGTTTGCCTTTCTATATGGTGGCGAGCAATTTCTCCCAAGGACTGTCCTAAAAACGTCGCTTTGTAGGTCAATTTTTCCCACATGTGACGCGAGCATGATGATCTGGTATCTTGTAAATCATTGATTTTAATTCAATCAAGCAATCGAAATAAAACTTGTAATGTACTTCTCTGATCGTTCACTTTTATTACAAACTTAACAGTGACATTGAACGGGCGATCGATCATAAAAATGCTAACAAATAGTTTTCGGTCAAAAATTTGTACTTTTTGAGAATTTTGACTATTTTGAAAATAGATTTTTTATGAAAAATGAATAATTAAGGGCACTTCTGCGGCGCAGAATAAAAAGGGAAAACGTTTTTTTTAATTTAAATTTTAAAATTTAATTAATAGAGTAGTTACGTTTTTGTCCACCAGGTGGCGCTTTATAAAAAATGTTAAAAAAGCTAGGAAATCAAATCACAAAATTATATCAGAGCTGTTTTGTATCATGCTAATCTCAAAATTGCATTATTAGAGTAGTTACAAACTCGACCACCAGGTGGCGTTCTTTAAAAAATAAATAATAAGCTCAAATAACAAAAAATAATCAATATAACAACAAAAACATGAATCTTTTCATTTAATTTGATTACAAAAATTGCACTTCCTCTTAAAATTTCATGAATTTATTGTTTCTGTTGCTGGCCACTAGGTGGCGCTGTCTAAAAATAATGAAATTATCTCAAATCACAGAAAGTAATCAATCAAACATTAAAAAAATGACATTTCCCATTCAATTAGTTTACAAAAATTATATTTCGTCTTAAAATTGCATTCACCTATTATTGCATATTTTGACCACTAGGTGGCGCTTGTCTAAATAATAAAAAAATATTTCTTTTCCGCAAATTTTTTTAGTAACAAAGAACTCGAAAAAAAAAATGATAAAGAATAATCGATGACACTTAATCAGGAAATGAGTTAATCTCTCGCGACAAGATCTAGAATTTCAATTCTATGTTAATATCAAAACTTGATTGATATTGTCGGTGGCGTTAGTATTTACAAGTCGGACCCCCTTTGCACACTAAATTGCTGGCTGGAAATTGCAGACGTGAAAGAATGTGTCAACCGTGCGCTGATACGTTTTTCATACCTTCGGCCACATTCCCTCATGCATAAATCAATTTATCATCTTAATTACTCCGCCAAGTTTTTGGTCGCCTGCGATAGCGCCGCAACGAGCCAAGAATCGGGTGCCAAAACTTTTGCAGGATCTGTTTTTCATTTCAGTTTTCAAATTTGTGTGAAATTTTTTAAATCTTATAATGCAAAACTCTGAGGCGTTCTTTGAAATCAAACACCTGTTCTGTGTCGCGAGCCAGAAACGTCAAAATCAGCATCAGATTACAAACACTTAATAAAGTACGAAAATGATAGTTTCAAGAAACAGATCGCGATCTTGACTGTGCCTTTTTAGACGCGACCTTGGCGGATTTGCTTCGACGGCTCGACTGGCTTATCTAACGAGATGCTTTCAGACGTTTATCTAAACTGCCAAAGTGGCCGCACAAGTTGAACTTCTCGTTGACCCCTCGGTATCGTCCAAAACATCATTTATTCAGTGCCTCCTTCAGACGTGGGCTGTAAAAAAAAATAAAAATACAAAATACACTTTCGAAGGAACATTTTATCATGATAAAATTTCTGTTTACATTATTACGACAGTTCTTATAAAGACTGTCTTGTTTCAAATTATCGAAAACTGGATTATCCCATATCTAAATGACATACAGATGAGGTAATTTTTAGCGATATTTTGAAACAAGACAGACTTTGTAAGAATCATCGATTTGTAATCAACAAGTTGATTTCGTTTTTTGTTTTGTTTTTTTATAGTTTGAGAAAAAGAAAAACATAAAACAATTCGTGAAAACCTTTGGGAGCTGTTTTTTAACGTGTTAACCTCAAAATTGTATAAATAGAGTAGTTCAAATCTTGTCCACCGGGTGGCGCTTTTTAAAAAGTATTCAAAAAGCATTGAAAAATGCAGTAGAAATTGTAGAAACCTTACAAAGCTTTATTATATTATGTTAACCTTAAAATTGAATGTATAATGTAGTTCAAATATTGTCCACCGGGTGGCGCTTTTTAAAAACTATTAAAAAAGCATTGAAAAATGAAATAGAAATTGTAAAATCCTTATGAAGCTTTATTATATCATGTTAACCTTAAAATTGCATGTATAATGTAGTTCAAATATTGTCCACCGGGTGGCGCTGTCTAAAAAATAATAAAATTAGCTGAAATATCACAAAATAATCAGTGAAACAAAAAAATGCATTTTAACATTCAAATTGATTATAAAATTTTATTTTGTCTTAAAATTTTATCAATTTAATATATCAGATTTTGACCACGAGGTGGCGTTGTCTAAAAATTAATAAAATTAGTTTAAATATCACAATAATCAGTAAAAAATGAAAAAAAAAATTGTATTTTAATATTCGATTTGATTACAAAAATTATATTTCTCATCATTTCAAATTTTATTATTTATTATTTTTTAAACATCCATTTTTTATGCTTTCTTTATGAAAAATATTCAAAAAATATAAAATATATTCAACGAAAAATTTTACTACGATAAAGTTTTTATTTACATTATTTGTCCTCAACTAGTTGATTTTGCATTTTTTTTGTTACTGTTCTGTTTACAAACAGAACACACTTTTTCGTCCTCCGTATCATTTTTTATTCTTTGTTTTTGTGTCTTCTGATTGTCTTACAATTTGTAATGTTCTTTTTGTCCCAAGATTCCATGATTTGTAATTAAAAATAAGAAGCGCAATTTACATTCAATTGATGTTTCACATTTTAAAATAATACATCTGATTCATCTCTCGGATTCAGTGAATCATACGTGCAATTAGAATTTGTTGCAAAAAGAAAAAAGGACAAACGCCATCCAGGATGCCTTTCATTTTCCCAACGTGTTATTTTCAGAGTAACAAGTATTTAAGCTCGTCTGTTCGGGACGAAGCAAAAAAAAACCTAATGACAGGTATATCAACTTTTTTTCTTTCCTTCGTCAGCGCGCTTTTGCGCTGGGTTAAATTTACGTTCGTTGCGTGAGTCAATGTGTGAAGTTATGTCATTGTATGAAAATACTTCAAAGCGAACCTCCAACCGATCGCAAATCATTTTAAAAGATTCAACAAATTTAAATAATTCGAAATTTGTAAGAGCCAATTGTTCGCCATGTTTGTCCGGTTTCGAACAACATGCAAAAATCACTCGCGTGTTTACATTTATTTTGTCACACTTGACCTTCGGAGTTGTGCTTCTTAAGGAACTGATGGCAAACACTTAGGGACAAAAATTTTTAAAAAATTGTCTTGCCTTTCGAGCAGAAACTGAAAAAATGAAAAATTTTGTTTACATTTTTATCATTTCGTTTGACCTTCAGTTTCAATTTGAATGATTATTTTGAAGAATGTTTCGAATGATATTTGATTTGAATGCAATAGTCGGTTGATGATTTCACAAAACTTGTAGATCAAAATCTGGTAAACAATGAAACACAAAATAAGATCGAGGAAATAAGCAAAGAGAATGGGCAATTCATCATGGGAAGTAATCGTGAAAATAAAACGCCGGCGAGATAAAAGGTATGCACATTTTCATTGAGAACGAAAGAGTCATCAGTTTTGCGAACTGTTGACACGCGATGACCTATATTTATGCAACGTACACCTTTATTATAACGTTACAATCATAAACACGTTTCACGACAACTGAAAGGGAGGGCAAATAGAAAAAAAAGAAAAAAGAACTCGCCACACACATTCCAACGAATTGTTCATGGCCTTTGGTTTCAATTTGCGAACGAACAAATTCTTGGTGACATCAGTTTTTGTTTATTCTCTTGACCTTGGGTGGGAAGAAAAAACGCAACTGGGACAATGCGAGAAGATCCATAAATATTTATGATTCTGTTGGGCTAACGTTTCGAACGGCGCCCGGTCCTTCGTTCAAGGTCACGCAATTGCGCATGTAAACAAACCGTGCGGACATCAATTCTCCTTTTGTTTTCGTCCGTTTGAGTTTCGCGGAAGACGACGAGTGTTACGCAGAAATGACAAAAGGATTCCCGACAACACGTCCTACCGATTTTATTATGGATAGATTTATTATTTTTATTTATATATACTTAGATGAATTACGACCCACAAAATTTACACAAATTAATTACACATCATGGTTTGAAAATAATAAATTCCTATCTCATGATATATCTTTTCAACTAACAGAAAGAATGTTCAAAGTAACGAAATAAGTCTAATACATTCTTGGGTGTTATTAGAAATTATGGGTAATGTGAAATGAAAACACTTATAATTCACGTTATTCCTTTTACTTTATTTTATTTCTTTAGCAAAGACCGCGACCACGGAAGATACGTCTGTTCTATAAGAAAGCCAGTCCAGAACTAACTCTGCCGAAAAATCACACCATTCAATTTGCAATATAAACCTTAAGTTCAAAGAATTATTTTCTAAAACAAACTTATTTCCTATTTCACTATTCATTTAGCCGAACGTGAAATGTTCGGGTTCTTATTACATAAAGCAACACTTTTGTCTCGATATCTTTAATAGGAATAAAACTAAAGATCAAATTTAAGCTAAACTTAGATTAATTTTTGCCGAATATCAAATATAATAATTCTAACAGGCGTCTTTATCATTGTATGTAAACACGAATGGTCGTCTTTTTCTCACACATTTGTTGTCCACGAGGTGCATCTACATTGATGAAGCACGCATTGGATCACGACACCAACTTGCTCGCGCCGCCCTGGAGAGGGACGCCGGGAAGGGGTAAGAGCGCGCGGGACGACGCCTTTACGGCGAGACGCCGCGCGTCTCGTCAGTTATAACGCGAGCGTCGGCGAGTACGGATCGCGATCGCTGTGGGTCACCCGACACCGCACGAGGCTGGCAGTTGGCACTCGCGAGATTCTGCGAATCGCGTTCAAGAATAGTGGCCGGAAGTCGGAGCTAATTGGTTAATTAGTTTTAACTGAAAATAACCTGATTGGTTGCATCCGTCGGTTGTTACGGGGCACATTTTTGTTTCGCCTTTCGATCGGGCAAAAAAAGCCCGCGAACTGCATGTAAACATTACATAACCAACTGGAGTGCCGTGGTCGCGCTATTAATAAACCGGTGCCGAATATAAGCCGTTCGGTTGACCGAGCTGGTAATAAGCAAATAAACATGATGTTCAAGTTGGTTGTGCTCTTGCTGATCGGGTCTTGCGCGGCCCACGACTCGTTCCGGGTCATGTTCCAGTGGAACTACATAGACTTCGCCTGGCCCACGTCCGAGGCCCGAGACGAGGCTATTCAGCGCGGCCAGTACATTGCTGCCAACAACGCCATCACTGGCATTAAAATCTGGAAGAACAAGATGTACCTGGCCGTGCCGAGGTTGAGGGACGGAGTGCCCGTAACCCTGGCGGTGACCCCGTCGACCCCAGTCAACGGCGTCACAGCGCCCAGGTTGGAGGCCTACCCTAACTGGGAGATGCAAAAGGTGGGCGATTGCAGTGCCTTCCAGTCTGTTCAAAGCATGGAAATCGATCCCATGGGTCGTATGTGGGTCCTAGATACTGGGCGCACCGCAACCCTGACCTTGGAGGCCAAGGACAGGTGTCCGCCCAGACTGGTAATCCTGAACTTGGAAGATGGTGGAGTCCTCCGAAGCTACGAGTTTCCACAAGACGTGGCTCGTCGCGAATCTGCCTATCTCAGCGACATCGTAGTGGATCATGAAAATGGAGGACTGGCGTACATCTCCGACAGCAGTCGGGAAGACCCGGGACTCATCGTCTTCTCGTTGCAGAACACCACGTCCTGGAAAGTCCGACACGAGTCGATGAAAGCTGAATCTGAGGCTGTTGGATTCATGGTTGGCAAGACCCATGTGGTGTCTCCAATTCACATCAATGGAATTGCCTTGTCCCCGGCTGGGTCTCACGACAGACAAGTTTTCTACTCTCCTCTCTCGTCTTTCCATCTCTACTCTCTGCCTACGGGAATTCTGAAGAATGGGACCAGTAATGTACGTAGGTATGTTCGAGAATTGGGCAAGAAGAACTCCCAAACAGCCGGAATGATGATGTCTTCAACCGGGGTCTTGTACTTTGGACTGCTTGCTGACGATGCTGTTGCCACTTGGGATACCAGGTCCATGCCTTCCTTCACCACGGGACAGAGAGTCATCTCGAGGGACCACCAGCTGATGCAGTGGCCGGACAGTTTTGCATTTGATGACAATGGGGGACTCTACTGTGTCACTAATGCCATGCAGAATTACTTGAATAACAGGGTGGACACCACTGTTCCCAACTATAGGATTGTTAGGTCCAATACGGGTATTAAGAACTATCAATATTTCGACGACGGAAGGGCACCTGAATTGCCAGCAATCAAGGCAGGTTCTTCCAAGGTAGTTCTGACCATCACGTTATGGACCACTTTGGCATTACTGCTAGTCTAAGAATCTCTGCCTTTTGGATACTCGGTGTTTATCCGAAAAAAAAAAACAACTTTGTTGAGATACCACGACTTTAGACGCTTCCTACCGTCGGCCATTTTGTTCGGGTCTGACCTACGATTGCGGGCAGCTAAGATGGCGCCCGCCGAACTGAGTGGAAAAATAGTCGCGTGTTTCTAGACAAAGACTCGTTTCCATGGGTCTTCGTGGACACTTAACCAAAAAGTGATGATTATTTATATATATGTACACATATATGGGATCTATGAGTATCAAATTATGTAAATGGAATGATTTATTTATAATTGATTACACTTTTAATATATTGTATTTTACATGAAAACGAGAGTTAAGCTTCTAGTTACGCTGGTTTAACGTTCTTTCATCTAGATCTCGGTGAATTTTGAATGAGGAGGAATTTCAGAAGTTTTATAGAATGTACTAGTATATGAAATTTAGGTTTTCCACATTGTATAAATATTCTAGAAAAGACCCTGAAATTTTTTTTTTCAAGTTTTCAAAACTCAAAATTACTTTTTGACATATTTATGAATTTGAATGAACATTTAATTGAAAATTATTTTATGCAAATAATGCATGACAATGAGGAGTTAGATTATCATAAATCTTTCTGAAAATATGCTTTGCATAAAGTTTGGTTAACAAAGGTTATTATGTGGTCACGAGCATATTTTTCAATAACTTGCAAAGAGGGTGATTGTACAAAAGCAGACAACAAAATTTCTACAGCAGCACCAAACAAAAATCTAGTCCATAATTGTAAGTAACTCGAAGATCAGATCTAGGCAGATTTCTAGTTTGGTTTCCTAATTGTTCTTTATTCTGACTACTTCTGAACTTGAGTTGTTCCGATTTCAAATTGATTACCCATAGTTAATTAAAAGCTAATCATGTTTGCTATAAATCATGCTCGACATTAACGTCAATCAGGCGAATATTATTTTTGGCAAATATTCAAACCTCACCGAGATCTGTCTGTTGAAAAGAACCTGAGTTGTTCCGTGTCGAACCACATGTGCAGCTTTTGCTGACGGCCTTAAGTCGAACTGCGACTCCATGAAAAAGTGCGTTCAATGCGCATTGTTAATCCACGCTTAAACATGGCAAATTGAAACCGTTCACACTAGTGCCTACGACGACGCGAGAGATTAACAGCTGTAGCACACTCAGAGCAAAAAAAAGCGTTTTTGCAGCAAAATTTTCAGTTTACGCTTACAACCGATCTTCTCACCATTTCGTTCCGGTTGTATAAAATTGTAGACCAATGAATTAATTTAGACTAGACAATTGAATCTGTGATAAAAACTAAAACAAAAATGATTAGAAATATATGATTCGATGTGTTTTTCAGTATTTGAAATGGACTGGTGGGAAGACTCTACCTTCTATTTGTCGTCTTTTTTTTTTCATTTTGTTGTTTTACTTTTAACGAATTACAATTTAACTTTAAGAAAATGATCACTTGTGGTGTATCTTTCAGATGTCGAATTTGCTATTAGACGCATCGATAACTCCTATAGTTGTATCGGAGCTTCGTTATGTAATATTTCGTATTATCGAATAATAACTTCCTTTTCTGTTCTCTCATCGTGTATATGTTGCAAACAATGTAAAAATGATTTCGTGTACCTGGAAAAATTAGAATCTCAGATTATTGTTAACAGCATTTTAATAAAAATTGTGCCCTTGATTGTCAAATTTTTTATTCATTCTTGTAAAACCATCCAAATGTTTGTTCAAAAGTTTCGTCGTTGTTTCAAAATGACGGTCGCAAAATTAAACGAATCGTAAAAGCACATTGACGGTTGCTAACTGCGGATGTGTCCGAGCTCTAAATTTGAATCCGAACGATCGGCCGAGACTGCGGAAATGCGGGGAAGTCCATTAGTTAGGACACGCCGAGTTTCCGTCAGCCCTCGTCATCTTTGCTGACGATCTCCAAGAGTGTTTGCGACGGTGCTTGGATCAGCCAATTAACTGTGAACTCGATTCATCCCTTTCGATGTAAAACCTCACGTCGAGTACAATACTAAGTTTTATTAACTTTATAAAGTTAACAAAATGTTTTTCACCCTGATCCAGTTTTCAGCCGAGTGAATTGTTATTCTAATATTAGCGACGTACTAAATTAAAGTCGTGAATTCTAAAACTGTAGTGACATTGGTCATGGTGTTTGTTTCCTGTTGTGAATATTAATTTTCAAACGAAAAAATACATTCGAGGTTGAGTTTGAAATGTTTGATTTTTCGATATTGCAGAGTCTGAGGCAACAAAAACATATTGTCATCTTTGACAGATGACAACCAAAGGTTACGCAAAAGCATTTGCATCAAATTAACATAAATCTAACTCGGCTCATAAACTTGCTAAAATTAAAATGAAAAGTTTATGGATGTATAATAAGTTTTTTTCCGAAGTCATAAATTTGAGGTTAGGTTTTTCGGTGACCAAGTTTTGGCAACGTTTTTCTTTGGCGATATCCAAGTTCCTCCAAAAATTGAGTTTCTCCAAACTGAAATATTCCAAATTCAGGCAAGGAGATGTTTTTGGAATTGAATTTTCGTACTGTGTATCTTGTCTTTCTCAAACAGAATACAATATTTTTCGATTCATTGTGTACACTGAGAGAAAAGAACAATAATTTATACCAACCTATTTAGTAAATGAGGGACATAAGACATTTTAGAAAAAAAATTATCAAACTGTTTAGGTAAAAATTGAAAGTAACTAACTATAGTAACTAAACATTTAATATAAATCATCCAATTTTGTAGTATCTTTAACTGACATGGGGGCCATGCCTCCCC
>JAAMPD010003073.1:0-11510 GCA_025266255.1 Trissolcus basalis
GCTAGTAACTAATTAAAAACAAAAGGTGATCACGCCATTTGATGTGAAAAAAGTTTTTTACATCAGTAAATAGTTGCAACAAAATAAAAACTTACGATAATCGTCCAGACATTTTAAATCTCCGTTGTTTTTCTTCTTGCCACGGTTTTCGAAGGGGAACCTCCGTTATTTTTGCCAACTTCTTTACCTGCAGAGCGAAATTGATTTTCAAAGTTTTCATCATGTCTGTGTTTGGAAGTTTCACGATTCACGATCACACCCTAAAAAATATGAAAAAATTAACAAATTGTTATACTCGTTCAAAAAGTTAATCAAAACACGTAAATAATACCACAAAAACTACAAACTACAAACTAAAAAAAATGTACCCAGCATTTTTGATATTGCATATATAACTATTTTGCACTGACAACTATAATAACTTGGACTGATTCAAAATGTTGCGAACATTGAATTTTTTATTATTCAACTTTATTGTTACCGCAAAAATAGTTTCATTACATAAACTAAAAATCGTTCAACTGATTGATATTTTTTAACAAAAGGTGAATTACGTATAGAACCGTAAACTGTTTATCCCGGAACTTATGAAACCAAAGTTAAGACCTATTATTTGACTGAATCATATATATGATTGTGCCCTGAAAAATAATTTTACAACGCGCCAGAACTGACTCAGACGTCAGGAAATTCATTTCTTCATCCAAATATTTCGAAAACAGTACAAACACAGTTACCCCCTATTTTTTCTCAAGATGCAATTGAACAATTTGTTTCTCGCAACAATCTTCGTATTAATCAAGTATATTCTTTTTTCTTAATCAAATTTCAAATTATAATTGAAAAATTTCGACTTGAAAAAAAGACGTTTCAAAAAATGTACTTTTTGGTAATTATAATTAAAAAAAAATACTATAGTATTTTTTTTTTCAGATTCTCCATCGGAGTGCCAGTTGACGAAAACGCTGAACTGAGTACGAAATCAATCAAATCAACAAAATAAAAACTTCAAATTCAACTTAAAAAGTAAAACTAAGTAAAAGTTTATAAATAAATTTTATATTTTTGATTATTTTACAGAGGAATACATATACACAACGTACGATGAAAATTTGGAAACACTCAAATCAAATGGTCTCGAACATCTCAAAGAAGATTTAGTCAAGTTTTACGAATTGGCCTACAAAACGGTGTGCGAATATTTGGAATTTTATGAAGAAAATCAGGATTTACTGAACCGTTTAGAAAATTCCCTAGAAGATGCTTCCTGGTGTTTGAAAAACAACATGGGCGAGGCGATAAAACTCTATGACGAATTGGCCAAAGAACTTTCAGAAACCTTAGAAGAAACTCCAAAAAATGCATCCTGTTACAAGGACGTGGTAGAATATTGCGAGGACATTAAAAATGCCGCGAGGGAAAAGTTCAAAACCGACGAGACACACATAAGTTTCAAAGATTCTTTGACATCAAAAGCCGAGTTTGTTGGAGAGAAGGAGGCATTTTTTAATGTCCCAATTGCAACGAAGAAACTTCTGGACTTGTTTGTGGACGACTACGTGGACAAGGTGATTGACTTTGAAAATCAACAGATAAAGCTTGACAGGTTAAGTCCGGAGCTCTATGACATGTTTAGGCAGAAGATTTTTACATACATTGACTCTCATAAAGTTAAGGGTGTTTTTAACCAAAATGTTGTGACGAAAACCATTGAGGAATTCAACGAGGTTCGAGAAACCTGCCAAGAAGAGAGTCAGTCATTTAATTCTTTAATTAGAATGATGCAGAGTTTCACACTAACTGATATTGACCTAATTAACAAATATTCGAGTGCGAAATTTTATATCGTTGATGATGAAAATAGTAAGTTGTGATCTGAATACAATATTGCGTTTAGTATATTATTTTTAAAAGAATAATTCAGTAGAACAAACTAAATATAATATTTATTTTTATTAATTAATTGTTATAATTATAATATAATGATATTATATTATATTTATAATATATTGTATAATTGTATATAATATACTTAAATAAGAATTATTATTTAATTCATTAATATATTAATGAATTATATGATTAATAAATTTATAAACAATCATACAAATGAATAAAAATTAATTTCTGTACATATTTATATATATTTTTTATATATAAATAAATATAAATTTGTGTACATATTTATATTATACATGTACATTTATATTTAATATATTTTATGTTTATATTGATATTTATAAAGAAATAAATATAACATATCTTATACATCATATAAATGATAATACCATATGTGCGATTATATATAATCGTATATTCGTTAAAAATTTATGTGTAAACGTCTGAATTTTAATTTTTAGATGAAAAACCATTGGACTGCGAAGACCACATTCCATATTATGGAGCAAAACCAACGGAAACTGTACAATCATTTAGGATCGATAATGACAAAGTTACTTTCCTCGTAATAGGCACAGCCAAGGATGGACGCAGTTACAAACGAACATACTCGTCAATCGGCGACGCCATGAACGATGGTAAAATAATGGCTAACGAAAAAATTACATACGCCGATGGGGAGGTTCTTGACAGAAAATATTACATCGAATTTCCCCAACTCTGAAATCCCATATCTCAAGTTCAATACAGCATACAAATTGTTAGTTTTTTTTTGTATTCAGCTACGAGAAATAAAACCGTTAAAATCCGTTGGTATTTTGTATTTCTCATTCTGTTCGGCGTTTTGGATTGGTCTGTTTCCAGTCAGTAGGGAAGCTGTTGTTAGAGAGCCTGTTGGGTTTTTCGGAGCAGGTGGGGACTGAGAGAAGCGGAGGTATAAAACAGCCGGCGTCCGGGGTCGGAGCATCAGTTTTCGACTGAAGTTCAACCGAGTTCTTTGTACCCAACGCATTCAACATGACTGGCCGTGGTAAGGGAGGAAAGGGATTGGGAAAAGGAGGAGCCAAGCGTCACAGGAAGGTTCTTCGTGATAACATCCAGGGTATTACCAAACCCGCCATCCGTCGGTTGGCCCGCAGAGGAGGTGTCAAACGTATCTCCGGTCTCATCTACGAGGAAACTCGTGGTGTGCTGAAGGTGTTCCTTGAGAACGTGATTCGTGACGCTGTCACCTACACCGAGCACGCCAAGCGCAAGACTGTCACCGCCATGGACGTCGTCTATGCCTTGAAACGTCAGGGACGTACCCTCTACGGTTTCGGCGGTTAAACATCTAGCTGACCACTTTAAGAAGAGAGAAAAAAATCTAAAAAACCACAAAAAAAGTTACCCCAAATCGGCCCTTTTCAGGGCCACCAAATATTCAAACAAGAATAATATCTTATTTTTACAAATAAATAATAGATTTCTATGATATATAAATAAGAATACAAATATAATAATATTAATAATATATGTAACAAAATATATAATGTATCATTTATATGAATAATAAATCAATATTATCCATATGAATTTTGTATTTTCTATATGATCAATAAGATAAATATAAATTTTTAGGTTATTATCAATTCCAATGTTGTTTCCAATTGAAGTTCATCGAATTTGAACAATTTTCATGTCTTACCTTTCAATTTATTGTTGAAAACCTAAAAGTCAACATAACCTCAAAATAAACATCTGGATGTTTTTTATATTTTCTTTGAAATTTTGGTTTGCTGTTCGAATATTTGTCGACTTTATTAAACCTAGAACAGAAAATAGAAATTTATTAAAATATACCCGACTCTGATATTTGCAATTGTTAAGATAAACAAAATTTGAAATTAAAATACATGATAACAGATGTAAACACTCTGATAAATTTCAAATACAAAACTGGTCAGATTTTGGATTATTGTTCCGTTTATTAATATTAATGAGACTCATTAAATGTTCAGAGAAACATAAATTCTCAAAAAAAAACGTCGAATTTAAATTGTTCGTATCAAAAATTTCAACTGAAATAGTACATTTCAGTCGCCGACTGTTGCGCCATCTGGGTTACTCGAACAAACTCTGTCTTCAATTTTGTTTTGACTTCTAAATTTAAAAGGAAGAAAAAAAAGCACAATATTTGTTACAATTACAAATTACCAATCGAGAAAACATTATACAATCCCGAATATCTTATCTTGAAATTCAACTAACCATCTAATTAGGTCAACTTCAATAACAATATCCCGACGAATGTAAAAATTATAAAAACCGCATTTTTCCCCCACTGCCCGTGACGCCATCTGGGCAATTAATCTCCTTTCCAAAAAAACAAACGATCTTTTGTTCAAACGTCTCAAAATATAATTTTCATAAACAACCAAAAAAAACCTAACCTATTTTGCAATCTTTTTATTTGTAAACCCCAAAAAATTTCTTCACCAACAAACAAGTTCAAACGAGTATAAAAATACTTTCAATTTGTCGGACCCAAAATTCTGAATAATTTTTTCAATCAACTCAAATATTTAGTAACGAAAAAATACTCAAACCTAAACTTTTTATTGAAAATGCTCATTTTTAATTGGTTTGTGACATGACAGAAATTTAATTACAGAATAAATTTTACAACCCGAAAGATGTCACTAAAAAACCTCTGTTGGACAACTCTTTTTTTTCCGCCTTCTTATTACGGGGGGAGAAAAAAAAGAGAGGAAAAAAAGTTAGATTGCGCGAGTGGCGCTTGAACCTAGCCGAGCTAGGTCATCGGGTAAGATGGCGAGCGTCGTTGCGGCGGTACAGTCGGCGCCAGAAGTGAGTGCCCGCGGGCCGAAAATGCCGCGAAGCTGCGCCTGATCGTCGTCGTGGAGCCGCGAGTGTCGAGTGACGCGCGTCGTTTGCGAGGTGAGCGAACCAGCGCCCGTCGCGGGGAGCCCGAATTTCGAAGACGCCATGGCGTGCCCGCCGCCAACCCGCTGAAACCCGAACCCGCCACCCCTCCCTTCGCACAAACTCCTCCCCCCTCCCCGACCGAAAAATCTCCGTACATTGTCGCTTTTTTTGGGAGGTAAACACCGAAAAAAGGCCCAGCCTTTTTGGAACTGAGATAATCAAACGGGACTTGCCAAGGGGCAACGAGGCAAACCGAAGATGTGACGTTCGGACAGTCGGGATCGGTCCTTTGTTTCGCGCTTGTGTGTCGGCGCTGGTGAGTTCTCGTCCAATCTTCCCAGTCGATTGTTCAACTTTGTTTATCCCCATTGTTTACCTCCGTTATTATTCCAAATTTCTCTTTTTCCTTCCCTCCTTCTTTATTCCTCTCTCTTTCTCTTCCCCGCCCGAACTTGTTGGTTTTTGTCGACTGTTTTTCAGGCAGTTTTTTAGTCCCTTTCTGAACCTCCCCTTTCGTTTTTCAATGTCGGGTAAATAAGAACGGTACCCGACTATTGTGAAAGAGAAAAGTAAACAAAATCACCCGACCGATTTCTCCGACTTGTTTTCCTAACCTTAAATTCGAAATAGTTGGGATTGGTTCGGGATTTTGAGGTTATGTTGAGAGTGATTTTGGTTTCGACGGGGCGCCCGAGGTTTTTGGGACAAAACGAAAGGTGACGTGATTTTTCTGGAGTTGATGACCCCTGAAGGTCGATCGGGTTGGCTTGGGCTCGAGGTGTGTTTTGGTGTTGGTGTTGGCTTTGGTATCCGGTGATACGTCAACGGGTTGTAAACAACTTTTTGTTTTTAAGATTCTGATTGGCGGAAAAATTGGGTGGTTATAATACCGTGGTGATAACATTCTTTTGTCAATGATCTTGCTATGATAATCATAATCATAATCGGCAGATTGGTTTTCGTTCCACTTATAATGATTTTTTAGAATGAATTTATTTTAAACTTGATCTTTGTTTTGATATAAAAATCAAAATTCTTCTTTGTTTATTATTGTTTGTTATTTAAAAATAAGTCTTGAAAAAATTTTTTTGCAACCTCAAAAATAATATAGATAGATTACTTAAAAAATGAATTTGATTAATAATTAATTCATTAACGTCCTAATATATTTTTTTGAAAAAAAAATCAAAAAAAAATTTATAAATTACTTACATATTTGTTTTGTATATATAAAATAAAATTAATAGGCGTTCCAAATTTTTCAAAATTATATTTTCATCAAAAATATATGCAGTCTCTTTTTTCCAACTGTTCCCATTATTTCAATTTGAAACCCCTTTTTTGTATTTACAAAGTAGCATAAAAATACAATCCAGCTAATATTTTATATATGTTTATATAAAATATATCTTATGTTGAAAATCAGTTAGGAAGACGAAAATTCTTATACTAAACTACATGTTTACTTTGCAGGATATCTGAAGAAGCTAAAAATGTCAGTTGAAAGGTCACCAGCGAAGTGAGGAGGACGCAAAAAGATGTCCAACAGTCTGGACAGTTTCCTCACGCGAATCGGGGACGTGACGATCGAGCGAGTGGCTCCGCGCCCGCCCTCGGAGCCGCAGCCAGAGGCCCAGACGGAGGGCCGGGATGAGGCCCCCAACGAGGAGACCTCCTCGGAGTCCAGCGAGGTCTCCGACACCGAGACCCTGCCGGAGAAACTCGACAAGACAGAAGGCAAGCTGAGCGACGACGACATGGACCTGGACGAGACGATAGACTCACATATCGGAGTCAGGCTCGAATCCGAGTCGCAGCAGAGCGAAGATCTCGAGGCGGTCAATCTCCTGGAGACCCTGCCGCTGGAGGGCGCGCCCATCGAGGGCCAGGAGGTCTCCGAGGCCGACGTCTTAGGTAAGATAGCTAAGTCGGAGGACGAGCAGGACGACGAGACCAAGGACTCGAACTCTGCCGAGGATGCGGAGACTACAAAACGACAGGCCGAGGAAACTGGCGAGTCGTCGGCGAAGAAACAGAAAGTCGACGAGGGAGAGGAAGGAAATGAGACGGGAAATGAAACTAAGGTGAAACTGATAGATGGGAGTAACGATTTTGGAAATTGCACTGAGAAACTGATGTTGTACAATTTGAATTGTAATTTTTTCGTATTGTAATGAGAACAAGACGAGTAGTGATTTTTACTGGTTGTATTGTAAGTTGGAATATAAATTGTAGAATTGTAGAAGATCATCCAAAAATCGTTGGATGACAATGAATTTGAACGAATTTTGTTTAAAGTACACGAATTTTTTTAGTTTTTTTAAATTCTGATTGTTGTTAAGTTTTTGTTAAGATCAAACGTATCTTGATTGATAAATCCAAAATGATATGTATTGTTCATTTGTTCAGCATTTTAATGCATAGTAATTATTTAGTTACGTATCAGATATTTGGCAAAACGGAAAAAAATGTAATTCCTTTAAAAGATATTGATTGTAACAAAATTGTCATGTTCAATGACATCGATTATGGTAGATCGTTCGTATCGACCTTGTGGTCATTTCAAATTTTCAATTTCTAAAATGATTAATCAAAAATAAATGATTATTTTGCAAAAAAAATTTTCTGTTTCTGTTTGTTCAATTTGTTGTTGTTCTCACTACAATTATATCGTAACATTTTAACATTTCATACTGTAATCAGCACAATATAGCTTGTACCTGCTACGATATCAGTTTCTCAGTGTACAAATAAAAAAATAAAAGAACCGGTAATAATCGTTTGCAACAAAAATTTATATCATTTGCCCTACGATTGTTGTATTTATTTTCAACATCCAATTCAGTAACAACCAAAGAAACATATAGAGTGTTGAAAACTTGAAACTAATATTGATATTTTGTACCAACTAGAAATGATCAGTCATTCTTACAGAATATTTCAGTTGGATCAACTAATGGTTTATTTGGAATGTTGAATTTGCAGGTGGACAAGTCAAAAGCAAACATGAGGCGAAATATTAGAGAAGTGATGGATGAGATGCAGCTGGACGAGGCGACCCTGGCCGCTCAGAGACAGGAGATGGAGCGGCTGAGGAGAGTGCAGGACCAACAGAAGATGCTGCGAGAAGTTCAGAGACAGTTCATGGTCAACCGACAGAACAAGGACCATCAGAAGACGGTGAGTCTTCTGCAGAAACGAAATTTCGGCGGAACCACAATCTCGCCCTCTGCGCCCTCTGCTCATTCGTTGTCCATCATGCCTGGTGTTGGGACTTCCAGAAGTACCGTTCTGACAAAGGTCGGAATCTTTCCTTTTTTGTTATTCAGTATCTAAATATGTATATGTACCGACAAATTTATATCATATTGTATAATAATTTATTACAAACTAAATTCTGGTAATAACCAAGTGAGTTGTTCTCAAAATTCTCCATCTTGTATTGATATTTCTATTTTACAATTTTGAAACTCAAAATACACATTGCGTAAAGTTGATTTGCTGAAAATTAAAAAAATTTCCTGGTTCATTACTAGAATCCAGACAAATTATCTATATCTCCACATCACAGTGTACATTATAATACCTCTAAGATATCTCTCAAAACTTAATCACAATCTCTATCTTTCAATTTGTAGATCAATTCCGGTAGCGTGAGTGGTTCAGTAACCCAGATCAACAGTTCGGCGCAGTCTCACCAGATGCACTCGCGTCCAATGCCGGACAGCAGATGGGCGCGAGGTCGACCGCCATACTCGAACGCGCAAACTTCCATCTCCCGAGTGCCCTCGAACCGGGCAGCCACGAGTTCGAACCTGCTCCAACAGCGGATCCGCATGATGACTCCTTCCGTAAGCATCTCTCCGGTCGTCCCTAAGAAGGAACCGAGTCGCCGGATGGACCTCACCGACTCCGAGGGATCCGAGATCGAGGACGAGGCTGGCTACCCGGCCCGAAAACTAGCCGGTCCCAAGTCGCCAAAAACCAAGGAACAGCTGGTGACGATCTCAAGTTCGAGCGAGAGTTCGGACGACGACTGTATCGTGCTGAGCGATCCGAGTGCAGGCGAGGAGTCCGACAACGAGGACGACCCCTCGAACTCGGGGATGCACACGAACGACCGGTACAACGTGCCCGACGAGCAGGGCCGAGTGCTCGTGAACGTGGGCCACCCGGAGGCCGAGCCCGATGTGTTCCTCGCGCCCCAGGTGGCGAGGATCATCAAGCCCCACCAGATCGGGGGCATCCGCTTCCTGTACGACAACATCGTCGAGAGCATCGACAGGTACAAGACGAGCACCGGGTTCGGTTGCATCCTCGCCCACAGCATGGGCCTGGGCAAGACCCTGCAGGTCGCGAGTTTCTGCGACATCTTCTTCAGGTGCACCACAGCCAAGACTGTTCTTTGCATCATGCCGATAAACACCCTGCAGAACTGGCTGGCGGAGTTCAACATGTGGCTTCCGTATGAAGACCCCAACGCCGTCAAGGAACCCAAGGAGGAACTCAAAACGGAAAAAGAGGAACCAGTCAAGGAGGGCTACCAGAACTACCAGCAGCCTACGAGTTTCGGCGAGTTCCCTGGACAGAACCCCTTCCCCGAGTACAGGGACGGTAACCAGGTGTTCGAGGGATACCAGGACCCGAGCCTGAGGTACCAGACCGAGATGAAGAAGCCGCAAGTGAAGACGGAGTTCGAAGAGAAGGACGAGAAGAAGATCAAGACGGTTTACAGCGTGGACGCCCCGGCGGAGATGGAGATAAGACCCAGGCACTTTCACCTGCACATTCTGAACGATTCTCACAAGACGATGGCTGCCAGGGCCAGGGTCATCAAGGCCTGGCAGAAGGACGGCGGGGTTCTCATGATCGGTTACGAGCTCTACCGTCAGCTCTCGCTGAAGAAGCCGACGAAGAGCAAACGAAAACGCGGCCAGCCTTTGAAGGAGGCCGTCGACGTCGAGGAGGAGGACAGAAACAAGGGCCTGCTCGACGAGATGCACGCCGCCCTGGTGAACCCCGGGCCCGACCTGGTGATCTGCGACGAGGGCCACAGGATCAAGAACTCGCACGCCAGTATCAGCATGGCGCTCAAACAGATGAGGACCAAGCGCAGGATCGTCCTGACGGGGTACCCCCTGCAGAACAATTTGTTGGAGTACTGGTGCATGGTGGATTTCGTCCGGCCGAATTACCTGGGCACCAAGAGCGAGTTTTGTAACATGTTCGAACGGCCGATTCAGAACGGCCAGTGTATCGACTCCACCCCCCAGGATATCCGGCTGATGAGGTACAGGGCGCATGTGCTGCACGATTTGTTGGAAGGTTTCGTGCAGAGACGATCGCACTCGGTGCTCCAGGTTTCGCTGCCCAGGAAGGAGGAGTATATTCTGCTCGTGAGGATGTCCACGTTCCAGCGGAAGCTTTATGATACGTTTATGAACCAGGTTGTGAAGACCAGGGCGGTACCGAACCCGCTGAAGGCGTTTGCAGTTTGTTGCAAGATCTGGAACCACCCGGACATCCTCTACCATTTCCTGAGGAAACGCCAGACGAACGAGGAGGACGATCTTGACCTGGAGGAGACCATGGGAGAGAAGCCGGCAGCTGGTGCTAAGAAAACCAAGGCGAGACAGCCGAAGGGTGAGGGGAGGAAGGGCAGGAAGGGGGAGAAGGTGAGGAACAAGCCGGCGGCTAGTGTACAACCTAGTACGACTCAGAGTAACGTGGAACCACCGAAGGATGGGGCCCCTGCTGCAAAGGGGGGGACCAGGGGGAAGAGACCGTTTCCCGATAGTTTTCCGGTCCAGGGACAGAACCCTGGGTACAACCAGGGGTCGAACCAGCAGTACCCGGCTGGAGGGGAGTACCAGAATTATCCGAACGAGGGCAGTCAGGAGTACAATGAGTATTATAATAACAACCAGATGTACCCCCAGAACTCGAGCTATCCCCAGGGGATGTACCCGAACCAGGGCCAGAATTATGGCTCTGGAACCACCGACCAGAGGGCGCAGAACCAGCAGAGGTACCCCGGCCAGGGGAATCAGAACTACGAAGGGGGGTTCGCCAGGCAGGAGTATGGGTACCAGGACAGGGGCAGGAATTTCGGCCAGAATTATCCCGGGTCGAACTTCCAGAACCAGATGCAGTCGCCGGTTCAGGAGTACCAGCATCCTGGGTCAGCGCACTCGTACCCGGCTCAGCAGAATATGAATATGTATGAGGGGAACAGTCAGGTGACGACGGGGCAGGGGTATATGAACCAGGGACAGAGAAGTGGCAGCGGGAACCAGCAAGGGTTCCAGCAGGGACAGAACCATTCGTACCAGGCGAATTATCAGCCGAACCAGGGGGCTGGGGGGTCTGGGTACTCTCAGACTGCTGGCCAGGGGATGAACCAGAATCAGGTCAGGTACCCCTCGGAGTCCTCTGGACAAGGCTATGGAACTGAAGGGTACCAGAATTATCCGGGACAGAGTGACCCCAGTGTACCTGGTCACAGGTCAGTTGAAATTAGAGTTATTGTAGACACTTGGTACAAAAATTAAGGTGATATCGCAATGGAGCTTACTACTTCAAAAACGGGGGAGGTTACCGAGACAAATGTACTTCATGGAATTGAATGAAATTTGTCAGCATATTAAACAAAGTGAGAGAATCACGTGATTATGTTTTTTCCG
>JAAMPD010003074.1:0-11508 GCA_025266255.1 Trissolcus basalis
GTGCGAAATTCAAAATTGACCGTTGAATTGGAAAACTAATGATATTCATCTATCAAATTCAGCAAATTATAGCACATTATCGAGTGGTGGGAAATTTAAAAGTGGCACTGAAGGGGCGTTTTATAATCGACTAATCAGCGGATTATGTAAAGCTGCAATTTTTATGGGCGTCATTAATTTTAACGCTAATTGCATATCTACTTGATAACTGACAATAATTCAAAGTTTTTAAAAACGTCAATTCAGTTTGAAAAATAACCATCAATATCATTTCACCAAAAAAATTTGGCAAATTTGAATTTCTTCCTAAAATAAAAAAACTAATGAAACGAATCCTAAAAAAACATTTCAATTATTATTATTATTTTTTTTTGATCTTGATATATATATTTTTTTTTTTGAGTTGTCTCAGATAGTGAAAATTTTGTTTAATTTTCAGTTGAAATTGAAATATTAAATGTACCCTGGGCACAAAGCCACGTCGATTAAATTTTTACGAATTAATCGTGGCGGTGCAATTGGAAAGATAATTTATGCCGGGATTTCTATGCGAATAACGTAATTACGCGTGTATCCAGACCGCGAGACGTTCGGCGCCGTAAATCATTTTGCGGATTTGAGGCGGGAGTTTTTGCGCGTAACACAGTGGCGTTAATTAGCATCCGAAGGGAAAACCGCCGTTGCCGATTCCAAGTTCATTCTGCGCGGACGTGTAATTCGCGTTTGTGCTTTATGCGAAAATCATTGCGCGGGATTATTCCCACGATGTAAACTGATCTCGATCCTTATTAATACACTTTTTATTCAATTGCACAAACTTTTAAAAACTTTATCATCTCGCCCTGTAAAATGCGTGGGAAGTTCCGATAACAATATCTTTTATAACATTTTCAATAGACCTTGAATTCTATTTTTATTTTTCAATTTCATTTCCCACCAACATTTTCTAGCTCAAAATTTCAAAATCTTACAAATCAATTTTGTAAGTCTACATTTTTACTTGAAACAATTTTTTTACTACTTTTGTGCCAAAAAAGTTAAAGTTATTTTTCCCGACGATATTTAAATTTGAATTTTCCCGCGTAAAATTTTTGGGAAGTCCCGAAATTTTTACAATTTCTAAATGACAGTTTGAATTTTCTGGTTTTTTCGTATTTCGCTAAAAGTTATATTTAACGGAAAATTTATATTGTGTTGAAGTTGAATTTTCTGAAAATTTTCTTTATCCAAGACAGATTTTAAAAGAATTGATAAAACGGTTGATCTTGAATTGTGGTGTCTCAAGTGGATACACTCAATTAAATCTCGAAGCTTAATTTAATGCCACGCGACCGAGTTTAACGTAAATGAATCAAAGACACGCGAACGAAGACCAAGCCAATTACAAGATCGAAGACAACGTCGTGTCCTTTTCAGGAAAATGCAATCCAAGAATCGCCACCGTCTCCGCTGGGAAATCATTTGCGACCTGTCGACGACTCTTTCGCTTTTATTATGACGTATGTCGTGATTTTCCATCTAAAGCCCTTACACCGGACAGATCTCTGACGATTTCTTTAGTCGCGACAGATCAATCCAAAATGTCAAATAAAAACCATCTTTCAATCTTTTCTATGTTTTTTTTTCCATACAACTCAATAAAATCCACAAAGAAAAATCAGAATTTGTGCTCAATTTTTTGGCGGGAAAATCAAATACATTTCAAAATTTTTAACTAAAATTTAAATTGCATTTGAATAAAATTATTTTCCCGCCAATAATTTTTGTAGAAAATTTAAATCTCATTAAAATTTTTGATATTGTATATTGAATTGACTTTTCTCATTGTTTGGCGGGAAATTAAAAAATTCAAACTTTATATTTGAGATTTAAATTTAATGAACTGTCGTATGTCTCTTTTTCGAACATTCTGTTAGATGGAAAAATTGTACAAACGATAAAAACTGGAGTATAATGAAAGAAACGAAAAATCGATTCGAAAATGTGATAAGACTAAGATGGAGAATAATCGGAACGGCCGTGGGAATGCCGGGATTGTGGAAGTTTGCTGGAACACTTTTGCAAAAACACTAATGATATCTGATTGCTCCTTATTCACGATGATACCCGCTCTTGCACGCTCGATCGTCGTGCAAAGTGTAGCCTCGCCTCACCGGTATCTGCCTCATATAATCGCTCTTCTCAGTTCGGCCGAAGCACGTTCGTCAATCGCAATAGCCCATTAGTTACCGCGCGCGCACTACACATTTCCACTTGGTACCAAATTTCAACCCGTTTGCTCTCCATCCAGGAAATACAATTTAACAAAGTAAATTAGAATGAGAATTCCTGAATGGAAATCATTTCCGACTTCCATAACTTTTTGTTTTCAAAACAGTTGGAATTAAGAAAAAATTTAATAACAAATAAAAAACTGAAAAAAATATTACATATAATTATAAATAAGTATATATTTATGTATTTTTTCATTTTATTTATTCTGTTATTTTTCTTTTATTCGGAATGTTTGTTGAATTTGAAGAAAAGTTTAAAACTGTTTGGATGACATTCTTAAGTTGAAAAGACGTCGGGGATGAATATAAAATAAAGAGCGTGTAGAATCTGAACATGGGAAGAGAACAGGACGAAGCGCGGCGAAACAGAAAGGTAGGCTTTACATTAGCATCTCAGACAATGAGTTTGCAAGAGACAAATGCAGATTGCGGACCGAAGGAGCCGACTCGCGAATAGCGGCTGGTAATTGTGACAGAAATTTGAGGGTAGGAAAAGACGCCGGCGTATAAATTGCTAATTACAGCCGCGGAAACAATGGCGTGTCTCGGATTATTAGCAAACAAAATGACATTTTCTCCGCAGACTAATTGCCCATTGATATGGCTTGAGTCATGACACGTAACAAAAAATTGTTTTTCTTTTATTAGCCTAATCATTTTCTTTCTGACAATCTTTTTTCGAAATTACCACTTTTTACATTTTTCGTCCAATCTTGACAAATTTTTTATTTCATTTGAATTTCAGTTTTTCCCACGTAAAATTCATGGGAATCCCCAATATTCATCATCTTCATGTAATTAAATTTTGGAAAAAATATAAAATCTTCTTTATTTTTGCTGGAAAATTCTGATGCATCAATTAATTTTTTGTTTATTTCAAAACAATTTTTCCCACCAAATGTTTTTGGTGCTAAATTGAAATTTGTTCAACTCATTCTTACAATTTTATTACGAAATTCTTGAATTGTCAGTCTTTAAATTTTAATTCACGTTTATTTCGGTGTGAGTGTGCATGGCTCGCGTGATGAGAATTCGGACTCTGATAATTAAGACATCGTACACCATGAGGTACTAGAAACGGGATCGTGAGAAACGATGGACCACTAACGTTAGAAACAGTCAGGCCTACGTCGTTAAAGACACGTCATTAAGGTTAAACGCTCTCTCGAACAGCCGGACGATGTCTGCACTTTTCTTACGCCCTGAGGAGAAATCCACATTTGCAGTAAACAAACGTCGGCATTTTGTTCTGTTACAATTATTAAACTTTGTCATATTGCAAATGCCACACCTTAGATTTCAAAAAAAAAAAAAAATACTTACAAATTGACGCAACTGTCCTTGAAAAGGCAACAGAATATTTTTCTACTCGATGTACTTCAAAATAAGACATGCATGGTCTTAAATAAAGGCATTTATTCAAAACAATCTTAAATTAAGATACAAGAAATTCTGAAATTCAGACGGTACTGTTTTCATTAGGATAATTCATCTCTTAATCTAAAATTTACCTTAAGACTATAGTGTCTTACATTCAGACACGAGACCATCTTAAAATAAGACACTAGGGATTTATATTAATTCAATGTATAGCGTCTTAAACTAGACACGACAGTCTTATGTTAACACTTAAAATTTTTTATATCAAGATGCTACAGTATCTTACATTAAGACACTTGAATTTATGAAATGAAGACGATTAATGTCTTAAAGTATGAAATATGGATGTCTGAGTTTGAGACATTGTAATCATGTTTTAGTTGTTGGCATAGAAATCTGATTTTTTTGAAAATTGGCGGGATTTTTTTCCACACAATTGGGGGATTCCCCTTGGTAGACTGAGAGAAATGAACTTGCGCAATTGCGTGTTGCGGTGTCCAGCTAATTGGAGAATGTGAGAACGAAAATTTGCGGGGCGCACTTGGCGGTACGGTTACGAAATTGTGGCGCGAGGGCGGCTTCCAATCGGACTGGTTCGGGATTGGTGGGAATTTTCGCGGGCGCGTTCGATTGGCCGGATGAGTCGATACGTCGAGTTTTCCGATTAGAAATCGAGCGCTCCTCAAGTGGATGCCGCTCTCTTAGGAGGAGCCTGCAAATGTAGGTCATCCTATCTTTTGCGACTAAGTGCCGCCGTGTGGCCGTTCTCCTCAATGGAGGTGGTGCGCCGAGAGGGGAAGGGGCCCGAGTGCTATCATCAAACCTTGGAGTGAGCGCGTCCCGTCGCTGTGCAATCGTAGAAAACATTCCGCCGAAGGGGAAATGGATGATTGATTTGATGCCCAGGTGAACGGACGTTACAACTGACATTCGGTTTCGCACAATCACATTTTAAGTTGTTCTGAAAAGTCATCACTTTTTCCGTCAGTGTTTTGTAGTAGTAATTGAAAAAAAAATTGTGTTTGAATTGATTTAGATTAAAATTAGACTAGATACTTTTTCGAAATTTTTTTACAATATATTTGAATTTTGTGATTGGTTATTATTTGAATTCAAATTGAATTACAAATTTTCCGCGAAAAATTTGGTGAAAGTCTTGGCGTTTATTATTTTCAAAATCTAATTTTTAAATTGTGATTAAAATAACGATTTTTATTTAATTTTATTTTGTAAATTAACTTTTGGTTGAAATTTAGACCATTTTTCAAAAACATGATTCAGAGAAAAATCTTATTTGAAAAGTCAGAAAAAAAAATATATAGTCTAGGTTTGTCAGACTCATACGAGTTGAAGGTTAAAGAGAAATTCCCAAAGAAATCTTGAAGCTTAATTTAATGTCACGCGACTGAGTCTCGCTTAAATGAATCAAAGACACGCGATTAAACACTTGTAACAACTTATCATTTTGCTGGTTAAAAGTCGATCTAATATTTAGTTTTGTACAGTCATTTCAAGTCATTTGTTAATTTCAAATTACAGTATAAATTACCATTTTTCCGCCTATTTTTATACAGTTGTTATAAATGTTAAATTTTTTATGATAAATTTTGACAATTTTTAACTCAAACATTAAATGAAAAAAAAAGACAATCTGATGGCGGATTTTCGGAAGACAATTAAACTTGGTCTTAATAGAACAGTTAAAATTATTGGACGACGTAAAATATGAACAACGAAAATTGTAGGATTTAAATTTGTGGTTGTATACATTTTCGTAATTTTCTAGGGGAACTGTGCGAAAAATTATGAGAACGAAGAATTTTTTAATTAAAACGAGCAAATGAGGGAACGACCACACAACGAGTGAGAGGTGACGACAGTCGTACGTGATACATTAAGGGGAATCCCCGGGGTCAGATTTTTGTGCCCGCGCGCGAATGAGCGCCTATGATAAGCCGGAGTCTTAGGACAAAAATAACGGTGATGCATGGGCCAGGGTTAACGACGTACGAACGCACGTGCAAAACAAATGTCAGCCACGATCAGATATTCGCTGTAACTGATACACGCCGCGTCCCTCTCGCGCCTCCAATTTCGCCCTCGACTCATTTGAATTTTCACGCGCCTAGAAGAGGGACAACCGGTTTCGGATAAGCGGCTATCTTGTCGCCCGCGACCCCCGATTCGCTGTGTCCAAGTTAACCCCGCTGACCGACGATCGCGCGCCGATAAGATCCGCCGACGAAATTAACTGACCCATGTGTCCCCCTCGTGACTACGCGTTTTCGCAACTTGCTCGATTTTATCAATATTTTTCATGTTTTTTTTAACAACTTTTTCTTCAGATTTTTAATACAATTTTTGAAATTTATATATATTATATACCTGATATATTTATTTTACGGCGTTAAAATTGATAAATTCCGAATATCTGGCGCCCAAATTTCAGGCACCCAAAAGTTGAAGTCCATAAACTTTGAGGTCCACATTTTTAGGCGCTTAAATCTGTAAGCTCCCAAAACTGTAGAAGTCAAAATTTTCAGTTGTCCAAATCTTAAGCTCCCAAATATTTAGATATTTAAATTGTAGGCATCCTAAATTTAAGGCTCCCAAAGTTTCGGTTGTCCAAAACTTTGAGCTCCAAAATTTTGAGGCGTCCAAAAATTTATAGAAGCTAAAATTTTTAGTTGTCCAAAATCTTAGGCTCCCAAATATTCAGACGCTTATAATCATAAGCACCCAATAATTTGAGCTCCCATATAATTAGAGGTCTAATAAATTTTGAGCTCTTCAAATTTCAGGTGCTCAAAATTATAGGCGCAAAGTACTTTGAGCTTCCAAAATTCCAGCCGTACAAAAATTTGGGCTCCCAAAATTTTAGACGTCCAAAATTTTAAATGCCTACAAATTTGAGCTTCCGAAATTTCAAGCACCTAAAATTTTAAACGCCAAAAGTGATTCATTTCAATCATTCATTATAAATATCATACACATAAACATATTAACCAAATTAAAAATAAAAAAAAACAAACAAATTAAAAAACCAAAAGATAAAACAAAAACAATCTTTAGCAGCGTAAAAACTCAACTGTGTCATTTTTACTCGTCCATGCTGTTTTTGAAATGAGCCTCCAGAACTGGTACTTTCTAAGTAACCACAGATTTTTCTTGCCAACGCCGGCTTATACTTTCATCTAAACATCTTCATCAAAACCCCACCTATCGTCGGTTAGAAATTCGGTGAACGTTCCAACGGAACATTAATGCTCGCAAAACTCGCGTTGCCTCGAGCCAAGAAATCGCCGAGAATGTTTCTTCTTTTTTTTTTTCGCTCGTTATGAACAATTTTTGCACAGCTTTCCTAATGCCCCCGTCACAAATATGGCCACGATTACAAAACCTTTTCGTCCGTACAGTTAGGCGATTTTTTATAATTCGCGCGAGATTTTTACACAATGCTGACCCTCTTCGGGCACTCTTAATTTGAAATTTAAAACCACCTCGACCTTCCATCAATTTTGCGAATAGAAAGTATCGTGACACGTCGAGGTCATGGCAATTTCAAGGTCATCATGTAAATTTGCGCTGGCTGAATTTATTAACAAACGGGCGCGAAGATAGCCTGCGCGTGCGATCCAACCGGTTCCGTTATATCTTGAAGGTCGAAATTCTGAAGTGATAGCGGGACATTGATTCCCGGAGGTGAGACAAAAATTTGCCGCTAACATAGGACGTGCTGATAGTCCCGCGCGTTCTTGACGGTTCGCGTCTTTCCGCGCAGGTGCCTTAACAGATGTCCACGATTTATTTATGCATTGTGATAATCCTCGCGATATTCTCTATCTCAGCATTTCGCAGTATTTATCCAAATTTTTAATTTCGTTTGATAATTTTTTTTTTTTTTGAAATAAGACTTTGGATATACATTTGAAATATACTTGTGATAGAAGCTGAAGGATAAACTTATTGGAGTCAAAATCACCGAAACGAGTGGGTTAGGGCTATATGTCACTAGTGTTTAGGATGTAAAACTTTCTAGTTATAATAAGTTTACGTTCTCGACAGCTACTCTGTCAAGTATTCAGAGATTTTGTTATTCTAATCATCAAAAATTATGATTTCAATGTTTTTGTCAAGTCAACGAGAATTCTTAATTGGAACACATTGTACTAAAATTGTTTTTTATGCGCTGTATGGTTTTTCTAGTTTAACCCATTACAAGTTACTATGTATATGTCAATATTTTCTGAATAAACATGTTTTTCAAAAAAAAAATCCCCCAGGGCAATAACTCAACTTGAAAATGTCAAATTTTTTATCATTCCTCCTTAGTTGGTATTAAGCTAAATATTCTAAAAGATATTGTTGTTGACATACAAATTTAAATCGACATAAATTTTAAAATTGTAACTTAAGTCGAAAAAGGTGGCTGATAATTACCCAGGCAAAAAGGAACGTATATGGAACATACAATCAAATACCCAAAAACTTAATTCAAATCTAATTATTGAGTGAGTATTATAAATGATTAACAAAAATAATTGAGTTGATTAGTAAAACAAATGAAATTGGTTACAATAGGTTACCTCAAACTTGATTTTAACTTGTAGAGCAACTGTAACTCATAATGATATGAACCGACGTTCGAGCTTAATCGACTGACTCAATTTAACTCACTTGATTTAGACCAAGATTTTACTCAAATTAAGCCAGATAAGTTAGTTTTTCACAGTGTAACTCAAAACTTGTTTACTAAGTTGAAAACTGCCTAGAGTTGAGATTTATTTAATACATCCATCATTATATCTAATTTGTAAATCAAGATAACTCACTCTTCAGTTAAGTTAATTTACATACAAATAATAAATTAAAATTTTCATCCAAAACCTTATTCGTTAAATTGACTGTTACAATTACCATAAAATCAGGAATTCAAGGTTTGAAACAAAAGTTGACTCATAAAATTAACTCAATTTACCATGGAATATTTGCTTGCAATTTCCAATACATGGATGAAAACAAATTTGTTAATTAATGCCATACAAGAGTAAATGACTAACTGGAAGATTTGAAAAGAAAAAAAAACCATCACATGTTGGTTTCTGAGGGGCAAACATTGTTGTGAGCTGAAAAGAAATGAGCGTACTCTAATCCACGTGTCCGAGTCGTCGTAATTGGCATTCAAAAGAAAACATAATCTGGTCGTTATCTCGAACCATGATCGATCGCAACGCGCGAGTAACGAAGCAAATCAGAGACGATAGCTGGCGCGGCTGATGCGATTCCGCGCCGATCTTTTACCTTTGCCGAGAACGGATTTTCATGCTTTAAAAGGGCCGCGGCATTATCTGACAAAGACGAAGAGCACAAAAAATATCGCGGGGGAGGGGGGGTATCAATTCATATTTGCATGTAAGCCGTATTTGTGTGACAAAAGTGGATCTCGACCGCTTTTCGGGCCAAATAAAGTTGGACCGAATGGGAAGAGAACAAAAGGGCGACATGTAAATAAATAAACGAGCAACGGCCTTGAACGAGTCAAAACTGAAAATATCTCGGATCTATACATGATCGGAATTCATATTGCCATCTGCATTGAATTGATCGAAAAATTGAGGGGGCGTGTTTCGCTCGGGGAATATCGAAAACAAGCGGCCGCGATAAAATCGGGCTACTTAAGTACTTACTACGCGAGTCGAGTCACTCGATAACATCGCAACCAGTGACAAATAACGCGTAGATCGGCTTTTTTCCCGGCCCGTACCACTGTTCTGTCTCGCCGGCAATGATAAATATCCGGGCGGCGCTTTTGTCGCTCGCAGAAACACACTGCTATCTTGCAACCCTCATTTTAAAACAGCCAAGGAGGAATTTTGATTGAAGGGGACAAAGCCTTTTCTCATATTTCGCCAACCATTTTTCTTCTTCTGCGAGTAACTTCCGAGTTTTAAGGAAAAATCAACATCCCAATAAGACAAGTTTACAAATTTGCAACTCCTAATAACTGACCATCAATAAGAAGATATCTTATGTATATCATATACACAATTTTTATATATGAATATATCTATTCAAAATTTTCGGCGCCCAAAATTAATCTCAACATTTAACGTTCTCGAAATTTCAGTTGTTTAAAGATTTAAGCAAAAATAATAGGTTCCCAAAATCATACGCGTCTAAATTTTAGGCTCCCAACATTTTGGAAGTCCAAAAATTGTAAGCGCTCAAAGTGAATAAATCTCGAATATCTAACGTCCGAAATTATAGACTCTTGAAATTTTTTGCGCCTGAGGATTTAAGCGCCCAGAAATAATATTAGGCTCCCAAAATATTAGGCGACTAAAATTTAATGCTCTCAAACTTTATTAAGGCTACTGTGGAATTATAAGCGCGTCTAAAATTTTAGAAGCCGAGAAATTTAGCGCCCAAACTTGAAGGTTCTTAAAAATTTAAGTTTTCAAAATATAAGGCCCCAAAATTTAAGGCGCTCAAATTTTGATTTGCCAAACTTTCAGGTCTCAAAATTTGGGGCTTCCAAAAATTTAGGCGTCAAAATACATTAATTATATATATGTATATATTTTATATATAAGTAAGTATACAAGTATAAGTAGAGTTACAATAACAAATGAATAAAATAAAAAAATATTGCGGAGAAAAAGAAAATAAAGCTTTTATTAAAATGACGTTGAAGAATTTAATTGAAAGTTGAAAAGTGTAATTGTAAGCTGTGTTGAGATAAAGTTAGTATTTGACGTGAGGTTTAATAAACACGTAGAACATCAGATTCGATTTGTTAACACGGTTGTTGTTAGCACGGTTCTTAGTTATCCGTCAAAACTGATTGACCGAACAATCGAGCAGAGATCTGGAGTTGCTATGTAAATAGCCCGATAAGAGGGAAGTGCCCAGGAGCCGGTTGGTTGTAATTAATTTCGCGGATGAGGACGGGTTGCGATCAAGTCGCCTTAGATGGTTTAATAGGCGCATGAGAAATTTCGTTGCGGCGCTGCGGGATATCAATTACCGCGATGCCGAGCACTCTTCCAGTAATTACACAGATTGAGTATTAATGACACAAGACTACCTTGTTCGGCAACGCGCATTTTCATATGATAATCAGTTCTACTGGTTTGACTGGCAAAATTTTGTCTCTCTGAGACACTGACATCAGACTTTAACCTTTTGTTGCGCGTGCTCAAATTTTAATATCAATGTGCACGACGTGCACTTAAGTACCGCAGCAAATTATTTTGCATCGTGCTTTCTTTTAAATATTATTTTACAACTATATTGTCATCACTGAATTAATTGTTTCATTTTCAGAACCTTATTATATTCTCAATGGTTTGAAACCATTTTTTATTTATCAAATTTATGAAATACATTATATTCATAATAATAATAGTAACAAATATAAATTGAATCAAGTAATTTTTTTTACAAAATATTCAATGGATTACTGGATGAATTTTTAAGGAGTAAAGTTTCTCAAAACTTTTTTGAACATGTTCTAAAGATTTAAATTACGCAAATTTCAATATTACACAAATGAATTAAATTTGATTCAAATATATGGGTGAATCTCCAGAACCTTTAACTACTGATAATGAAATAAAAAAATAAAAAACAAAGCGCACACTTTTTTTTCGCTTATAATAGTGTTTTTGGTTGTATAAAATGACCGAATAAAATTGTGAACATCAGAAATTTTGATACCCTCAAAGAAAAAACTAAAAACTGCAACCGCTAAAAAACTTTCTTCAGAATTTCATGTATTTCATCCAAAATAATATAAAATTCAAAATTATCAATTTCTTTTATTGAAAAATATGCCAACTAAACGATTTACAAT
>JAAMPD010003075.1:0-11512 GCA_025266255.1 Trissolcus basalis
TTTTTTTTTTTTTTTTTTTTTTTTTTTTTTTTTTCGTAATCTCAAATGATGTCTTGTTAGTTTAAATATTGCAAATATTTAAATCGAGCAAATTAAAATGTGGACATTTTAAATGAACTTTGAGGTGAAAATTGTCCTGTTAGTCATCTGATTATAACTTGATAAGTTATAAATGAGTTCTCTATTCGTATTGTCGACCAATCAAGATGTTATGCGACACCTCGTAAGACACGAAATCTAGCAACAACGACATCAGTTTATCTTAACTCAATAAAGCTATTATAATGTTAAGATAGTCGCGCATAAGTTCTCTCTAGCTTTGCAAGTTGGATACTTTAATGCACTAGTCGAAAAAAACAAATGATTATTTACAAACCAGCAAATGTTATATTCTAATGACAGAATTATCTTTCTTATGCAAAACTATATAGTTTTTCGAGTTTTTATCAAAGCCCTCACAAACAAAAATATATTTTGAAAATATAAATTAAAGTTTTTTTCTATAAAATATATTTCTGGCAATATGGGTAATATTTATTATACATATTCTTTTTAATAGATTTCATTACATAAAATTGAAAAATATAAAATAAAATTTGTTTTCTAAAAAAATTTATAAAAAGCGGCAACAGGGATAACATTTATTATATTTTTTCAATGACTATATTTTCGTTTGTGAGGGAGGTCTATAAAAAGGATTATATTTTGTAATAATAAAGGTTCATATGTTGTATTTTGATATTGCAATTTGATTAATATTAATAGTTGTAATTCTGCATTGCAAATTGATATTAATAATTGTAATTCTCAATTGCAATTTCAAAAAAAAAATCTCATATATACTTTGACCTAATCAGTTGTGATTTGACCCTATCTAGATCTAATTTTACTTAGGTTTACATATTTATATCTAATTAGGTCAATTTTCAGGTCCGATCAAACCTGAAATTTGTTTCCCGAGAATTGATTTATATCTCGGCCATTTTTAAATTTAACTTCCATATTCCACGCCTCTGTATCAATAAGTGGTCCAATTTGGTTTGTCAACATTATTATTAATTAGTATGTCATCTTGGTTGTAGATATTTATATTCAGTTTTGGTCATTTGTTTCCAATTTCACAGGAAATATATATAAACTATAAATTATGTGTGTTATACTATAATTAAGTGATATCTACTGATTAAATTAATTCTGTAAAAAAGGATCATATTTTAATAATCAAAAACACACTTCATTAGTTTTTGTTTATTTATTAATTATAACAATTATTAAAATTATTCTGAAATTAAGAAATATTTAATTGAAGTTTACAGTAACTTGATGCTAGATGGCGTTGTAAGTGAAAATGAAAAAAAAGTAATTTTGCACTAGTAATTGTTTTTCAACTTCAAAACATTGAACGGGAAAAGTTTGCAATAAATTGTAATTCGATTATACTTTAATTTAATTTTGTACGAAGATTTTTCCTATCAATGTAACAAAGTGGTTCATTCATTCATTTATAACGTTGTATAAGTTGTTGTCAGTATTAGTTATTAAACGTTTGAACATTATTGACGACTGGATTTTTTTTCTACATATTGCTACATATGCAATAGGTAACAAAGAGACATAAGCCATCCATTTTTTTTTTTTTTTTTTCTAAAAAATTTGTCATAACAATAAATGTTCAAAAAATTTTTCAATGAAACTTCGTATAGTTATTTGTAATATCATACTAAGTTGCTGTTAAAATTTCTATATTCATTTTTAATCATTAAAAAAAAAATTTGATTTGAATTTTTTTTTTTTTTTTTGAATTTGATTAAATTAATAAAAGTGCACTTATTGTGTGAAAAAGAGATTTATAAAAATGTTATTATAAACGATGTTTAAAAATACTGTAGCATATTTTTTTAATTTGCAATGTATATCTAAGCATAAGCCTCTGCCTTACACAATTGAAAGATGTTTGAAATCTTAACTCCATGAAATATGGGTCTAAAATGCAGTTTCATATTTCATATAAGATATTTGATGGTATAAAAATAAAAATGTATTTTGTAGAGATTTGAGAGTATTAGGATATTTAGATATTGCGATTATAAAAGAGGTGAGGTGAAATGAATCTGGCTGGTAATATCGGGAGTAGATCCGATTGTAGAAATCCATGGATTGCGTAAAATGTATCACGCATTGCAACTGGCGCAATAATTACATTCTTCGCTATGCCAATTAGTTTATTCCAAAGGCGTCACGTTGGCATCGATCTACGCCGTGAGAAATGTTTTCAAAATTCGCACAATTTCTGACAAAATTAAATTGTGACGCTTGCCTTCGAAATGGTAGAATTCAATTTGCAAATGTACCAAATAGTGGTTGTCTGTTTTGAAAAACGATCGAAAACTAGCCTTCCATTATGATTTGTCGAATCACAAATTTAATTATCTTTTCATTGAACAATCGGAGAGGTCTCTAGAACGAACGAATAACAAATTTGATTCAATATGAAATAGGACATATAATTAGAATGAATCTATTTTGTAAATTTATTTCTTTTTTTTTTGTAGTTTCTATACGACTCGTTGAATGTGTAACAATAAATCCCATGCATATGCCTTATTTACAACTTTTGCGGAATTGGCTTTCAGCTGCTTAATTACGATCTGGTTTGACCTCGCAACTCCATTATACACATAAGCCACACTTTGCAATATCACCCTCACACCTGCACACATCGCTGTGTGCTTTTGGTGCTTTGACGAGACGATCTCTGTATGTACATCTATTCGTCAACCATTCTCATCCCACTTGATCATTTTATTTTTACTATCCCATTTATATTTTACTTGTTACTCGTCGAACAACATTTACATTTTACGCATTATATCGGTTACGCCCAACTTCAACATTCCTCTACCTCTCATCAACCAATGTTCAAAAATCTCCTCATTTTCGCGGCATTCAGTCACACTCTCTGTGGCTAATATCAACAATGCCTCTGCTACTCTTTGGTCAATGTTAACTAATGCATTTAAAATGTTCGACAATTTTTTTTCACTTGCTCCATCATTCCGAATATACAATGTCACTTTTGTTTTATATATTTTGTTTTTTTCTTTATTGCATATCTATATTATATCATCATGTCAAACAGAGTCTTTAATAATACTTTCTACTTTAATTCAAAAATAAAAAACGCATCTATTTTCGAAAAAGAAAAAAAAGACTTTTTCATTGTTCGTAGCTTTAATTAAAAACTTTTTATTAAATTTTATATCAATATTCATTAGATTCTGTAATCAAGACCCTTTTGACTTTGTTTTTATTTTGCTAACACCAAACTTTAATTTCAGACTTTTTTCGATAAAATATACTCGTACTTTGCTTACTCGTAAAGAGATACTTAATTAAACTGTGACACTTTCTATTTTTTCACTGACAATTTAGCACCTTGTATATATAAAACTTTTTCTTTTCATTTTGATATTTTAATTTTGTTATCATACTTTGGAATGAAAGACAAAAAAATTCACTTGATTGAAACCAATGAAACCAATATATTTGCAAGCACAACTTACGACACGTACTTAGATAAACAAAATGTAAATGTAGCTTCTAACTGGTGGACGGTAACGAGTAATTAGATGCGTTGTTGTTGTAGCCACCTTTGAACTACAGCTTCGTATTAAGGTTAGAGGTACTAGTTTAGTTTTGTGAGCTTCTACGAATATAAACATCCAGTACATGGTACGAAAGCATGAGTTTAGTTCGAACAGTTACAATTTTAGCTGGCATAGCTTTTAACAAATTAATCTCAAAGACTTAAAAATACTACCTATTTTCTACCGATCCTTCTTAATCTTACTTTCAATGATGTCTATTTTTTTTCATCAAAATATTTCAAACGAATTCATCATACAAATGCGGTTCATGTTAAAATGTCTCTCGTTATTTCTGATCGCTTCTATTAATTGTTATTTTTATTATTATTTTTAAGCTCGTAAAAATGCAATCAACAAATAATCTAAACATCAATTCAAATCGAATTCATTAGAGATTTAATTGATTATCTCGTCAACATGTTGTAAATGCAAAAGCAAACAATTTTTTTATTGTGGCAAAATGTCATTCGATTTTCATTTATCATCAAAAAAAAACAAAAATGAATTGATTCAATTATTTGAAAAACTTGTTGACTTTAGAATAAAAAAAAATTACAAATGACTAAAAAAAGCATTACACCGGTTGCATAGTGGCGGAAGGCAGAAAGGAGAAGGGGAAAATGCGGATAACGATCTGAGAACAACATAGGAAGAGTTTAAGATTACTAGAATTTCGATTAGGATTACCAGAGTTGCAGTTGAGATTAACAAATTTCCGGTAATTGTTACTATCATCTTACAGATTGTCGACGGATTTTTTGTTCTTCTTGCTAGTACATATTCGACTTGAGCTTGTAACTCTGTTTGTCTAAATCCAAATTAAAGCTCGGCTGACTGAGTGAGTCCCGTCCAAATATGAGTGAAATTATCTGTGTAAAAAAAAAGAGGTTATTACCATATTGAAATGAAGTTGATATTATTGAATAATTTGTTTGATTTGAGTGTACTAATTGAGAAAAAAGGTGATTTAATTTAAGAAGTGAGAAAGGGCGCCTAAACGTATATGAGTTGGTATGAAGGAGTTTGGGTGAACTAATTGAAGAGTGCAAAAGAGGAAATGTGTTAATATGGTGTGACGCGTGCAGAACGATTAGTCCATAAGGTTAAACAAGCGAAGTTTATCAAAGGTAGAGAAATTGGGAGGGAAGCGGGGGGTGCATATAGGGCGGTCGTTGGCGAACACGCTTTACGCTTTTCAAGTTGCAGCCATTTGCTCGAGTCCAACGTTATGTGCTTATCCTCGGCTTATTGCTTGGCCAAAGTAAAGCGAATACACGAATGCGCGTCTAACGTATGCTTTAACTCAGAGCAAACTACGCAAAGATAAGCACTGTGATCAACCACTTAAGGGCGGAAGATACGAAGGGTAATCCTTATTTAGCCTCGACGTAGGTATAAGGCGTACAAGTAAGACAACGCCTAGAAACTGACAAGGATACACACCATACGCTTTACATGTATACGCTACTCAACAAATGGAATACGCCACGCTTTCTCTTCCACACCGTTCATCATACTGATAGACGTAAATTGATGAATGCTAACTTGTCTAAGCTTGCCACTTTTGTCGAATATAAATGCTTTCTCATACACACCAAAATATTCATCCACACAACATTGTTTAACGTTCATCTATAAGGATTATGACGTCTCATCAATGCAACCGTTTTATCCAAATTCTTCAAACATTCAATTCAAATATTCTATCCTGTCCATTTTTCGTCAACTATCAACTATAGGGGAAACGCTCTTGCCTAAACACGCATTGTGCTTAGAGATTTTGCAAATTTGAAAAAAAACTATAACAAATTAAACTCAAGTATTTGTTAGTGGACATTGTTAATCAAAAAGTGTTTCTGGGCATAAACCTCTTCTCTATTCATCAACTGCCTCGGATAACATTCTACATTATCAATGCCATCGTTTTATTACGCGATGAGATAACAGAAGACGACAAAAATGAATAGTGATTTGATTTGTCAAAGAGCCCCATTGATCTCATCAATAATCAACTTGACAAACTTACTTTATTCTCTCAGATTAGGAAGACTAGTCATAATTGCGTTACAACTCTCAGTCTTAAAACACTTCTCGTGGAGAAGTCACGATAGAACAGCAGCATTTCGAAATTTTGTTCAACTAGCTAAACAATTTCTCTTATTATTGATCATTGTTTTTAATATCATTTTGTATATCATGATACGCTTGCAAGTCACAAAGTTATTAGTCTCATGCCTCTGTGTGTTTATGCTTGAGCGTAATTTTTGTCAAGCTTACCGGATATTAGGAATCTGTCCCAGTGCAAGTTATAGTCATCAACAGCCGTTTCAGGCACTAATGAAGACACTTGCTGTTCGACATAATATTACTGTAATATCACCGGTGCCGCAAAAGGTATTTTCATAATGATATTCTCATAACATTTCCTGATGAATAATTAAAAACTAATTTATTATAGTCAAATCTGTGCATGTGCTCTCCTGATAACCAGCTAAATACTTTCGATCTTTTTAAATCCCTATCTTTTTTTCTTTTTATCATTTTTATTTTGATATTCAAACTTCAAAATGAATATTATGTTTGATAACATTATTATACACTCAATACGTATGAAATAAAAATTTACAATATGTATTTAATCCCCGCTATTATTCAGAAATACACTAAATTATTATTATTTTTAGTTAAGCCACAAATTTTAATCGTAAAGGTGTTTCATAAAAATTCTTTTGTCCAATGATAAGAAAATTTGAAATAAAAAAAAAACAATATTGATTATTATTAAAGTAAAAAAACAGTTGTCAATTTGGATTGTAGACGAGTTAACTTGACTCGTAAAACATCCTTAAAACAAATAGCAATCAATCTAGTTTTGTAGAATTTCTTTTTCAACTAAAAAATATTGCTTCTCGTGTTTGTTGTATAAATGTTGTATTACTAATATTTCCAGGAACCCGTACAAAATTATGAGGACATTGATTTATCCTTTTCGTACCGGCGCGAAGATTGCACAGGGTTCAGGTAAAATTTACTTGAATTATACAATTCTGAAATGTCAATGAATGATTCAGTTGTATTTTATGATGACAAGATACGACGACCAATCAATGACAACAGCATTCTTGGATGAATGAAAAAAATGTTTGTTTGAATAATAATATCATTCATTATATCTGTGTCTAATAGGAAAAACCAGTTAAGTATATAGCGTTTACGTTTACGTATACACTTAACTGGTTTTTCCTTTGAACCACAAATATGACACTATATGAATGAGTTGATAAGCAGTACAACGATTGATTGTGCTTACAATATCACGCTGTTTGATTTGAAATGGCTTTTATTTACGTGCCACTTAAGCAATTGAAACGTTTTCTATTTATTCGCATTATACTGAATGGCTTCCCAGTTTAAAGTTTTCTGTAACGTACAATAAAGGCAAAGAAACGAACGCTTACATACACGCTCAAATAAAGTGATATAAAAAAAGTAATATGTATATGATACAACTGATTATTAAAACAATACACAAATTGTGAATAAAATAAGTTAAAAGTCATTCTTACAATTCAATTAAATTGTCTGTAAAAGTTGAAATATAAATGAAATGATGAAAAGTGATGTGTTTGCAACTACAAATGATATTCCCTTCTCAGGCATTACAGTGCTTTTACACTTTTACAAAAAAACATGATGGACTCGAATAAATTGTGCGAGGAACAACTTTTAAGTGATCCCATTAAAAAACTTATGTAAGTAATAAGTTGAAGTCTAGATCGTTATTGATAATATTGTTTATTATTTTTGTCGTTTTGATTGAAAAGTTCCAGAAATTTGACATTTGATGCAATTATAATAGAACATTTGTGGTTTCAATGCTACTACTCACTAGTTCATCATTACAATTTTCCTCCGCTAATTGGATTTTTAAGCGTTGGAAATTTACCTTACGTCATGGATTCAGTTGGTAAGCTATATTGTTTTTTACTAACGTTGAAAAAAAAAACGATTGCAATAATAGATAGCATAAGAGAAATATAAAAGTTGTTGAAAATTGTATGAATACTGATTTGTAGGTAATCCAGATGATCCTTTGCTAAATCCTGACATGGCTTTTGCCTTTAATGAAAGGATGACACCGACTCAACAAATCTCGAATTTTTTTTATACTTTATGGAGCAGACTGTATTTCAAATTGTATCATATACCACAAGCAGAAGCGATTGCGCGAAAATTAATACCAGATACATCTGTGCGGAGTATTCAGAACAATTTAAGTTTGATCATTTTGGGGAATAATCATGTTTTGGGGTATCCAAAGCCGATTTTACCGAATGTAATCGAAGTTCACAGCTTACATATCAGTGACGAACCAATGGTTGCGCTACCTGTCGTAAGTATACTAAATCAAGTCAACTTATATTATTATTTATTTGCTTCCTAATGATCATCACGTTGGTGCGTTTCTGTTTTGTGTAGGATCTCAAAGAATTTTTAGACAAATCAACAAACGGTGCAATTTATTTCTCGTTAGGTTCAAATTTGCAAACCCGTCAATTAAAAAGTGACGTACAGAGTGTGATATGCAAGACATTTGAATCATTGAATAAAGGAGTGATTTGGAAACACGATGGAGAAGTTCCTTTGAACTCATCAAATGTTAAGCTTGTGAAATGGGCACCGCAACAAGCTATTTTAGGTATGGATGTATATATCCATATAATAGATTCTATCAATAGACGTAGATGAGAGACTTAAGCCTAGAGACATTTGAAATTAAAAAAATATATAACAAATTAAGCTACAGTATTTGTACACATCGTGTATAATAACATTTTTTGATTAAATAGTTATTGAAAAAGTGTCTCTAGATATAAGCCTCTCGCCTATTTTAGATGAATTGATTTTAATTTAGAATGCATTGCATTGCAGCTCATCCGAATACAAAACTATATATAATGCAGGGTGGATTACAATCTTTACAAGAAGCTGTACACTATGAAGTACCTGTGATAGCGATACCATTTTTCGGCGATCAAAATTTCAATAGCAAAAAGATTTTGGACCTCGAAATAGGATTGACTCTGGACGTCGATAATTTAACGGAAGAAAATATGAGATCAGCGATAAACAAGGTCTTGGATAACAAGATGTGAGTGGAGTGATCGATTTGGTCGTTTGAGTATAATTTGCGAATGGTCGATTGAATGATATTATTTCTAGGTACAAGTCAAACATTCAAAAACTATCAGCAATGTTAAAGGACGAACAGGTAAAGCCGATGGAAAGAGCTGTATGGAATATTGAACATTTGATGAAATTTCCAAATGCATCGCATTACAAGTATCATGGAAGAGAGATATCCTATTTCCAATATTACACAGTTTCATTGATTATTTTTATTATCATTATTATGATTGTTGGACCTTTTATATTCATTGTAGCAAAAACAATATTGCAATACTGGAGCGAGCCATTGTTGATCCTTTTGGCAGTATGCTTGGCAGCAGCTTCCGTTAGATCATTCAACAATTGATCCAATCGAAACTAATTGCATCAGTTGATTTGTCACAAATAAAGCACATTATTCATATCTAATTACAATTTTTTGAACGGTCGAAATGTAAATTTATATTGATCGTCGTTGACATTCTAAATGGAAAATTAGAACCTTAGCGCTACACTCAAGTTCTCATTTTAGGCAATTGGTGATGCTCAGCCCTCAAGTCATACATATTACTCCTAGGGAACTCATAGGTACTTAATTAAAAGTTTATGGATCTCAAATAATTTTGACTAATCACTTTGTGGAAATTAGATTACTAAAATTACCATCGCAGATTGTAAATTCCTCGTACAGAGATTGTTAACGAACAATCAATTAAAATGGATATCAACATTTGTTTGTAAATACAAACTAATGCTGTCAACGCTCAAATTTACAACTCGTATTAATGACCGGCAACTATTTTAAATTATTATTCAATAAACAACAATCATAAGCTGTTCAAAAGATGACAATTGCTCAAGTTGAAGACACAAATATGATGATATGAACGTGATCAAAATATTCGATGGCTACGCAAATTGACCAATAAACGTCATTATGTCGCTGCTAAACCGTATTCAAACCAAATTATATTTCACCGGATGTATTTCAATTCAAACTTTATTTATTAGAACAAAAATATATTGTTATAAGTATATCTCTCACTATATCAGAAAACATGACTAATGGTATTGTAGTTTATGTTGACGCTGATAAGTGAGAACGACAGTACTCGGACGTGTTTTGTACTAAGTGAAGCAATTACTCGACCTATCCGTTACTTACGTCACTGTCAGCAAATGTGGAAACCTTTTAGATACACCGGGCTTCATTAAAATAGTACAAATCTTATATTTGATTTATGACAAATCCACCTATCATATTATAAATTATTAATTTATAAATAATATACAATTACATCTATTCAGTTTTAAATAATTTGTCAAATCACGATTGTTTCAATATTAAAACCCATCAATTTGTTTTAATTAATTTATAGGGCTATAATTTATAGAAAAATTTGTCAAAGTATAACTTTAGTAAGCTCTAACTTGGAGAATCACTCGAATGTGCATTCAAGCGGACTGTAATAACTTCAAAAACAAAATTTGCACAACTAATCTTAGATATAGATCATTTTTATTGAAATTTTAAACATCGCGAAAAATAAATTTCAACCCAAGTCGCTCACTGATTGGAACATGTCTTGCGTCTAATTGCAAGACACTTATATATTACGAAGAAGTTTATATAAAAATAATTTTCGGAAAACAATGCATGTAAAGAGTAATAGTTTGTAAGGAAGGAATATTCGTGGAAATAAATATTTAGTGAAATTATAAATACACATACATTTATATTAATTATTCAGTAAGCACACACATCTCTGTAGAATTTATCGAAAAATTCAGTATCCTCTTTTCTCGCTACACATTGGCACACTTTTTGCAAGAATGCTTACACACTTTTTTTGAGCTGTACTAATATATTTTTGTCATCATTCGTTATACTTTTCTGCGGTTTGTGTTTATAAATACACAACTTGATTATGTTTCTATGGCGATTTATCAATTACAATAATATACGCAAACTGATGTATACACATTTTTCTTACACTATATTAACATGTTGTTTTTTCACCTCCCTCTTTCTTTTGAATCTGTTAAACGAACAGCAATTGCAGAAGGCCACAAATTTGTTTGTTAGGTGATTATTTAGTTTTCCTCCTTTTGTTACAGTTAATTACCCATTATAAATGAATTACATCACACTAAATAATTCAAATATTTGCACATTTCAAATAAATAAACATAATAATTGAAAACTCTCAACCAAAAATGAGCTGAACTGATTTGATATTTTATCCACGTTACACAAAATTAGTGCCCCCCTGAAAAATGAACATTCATAAGTTTGGAACATTTACTTTATGTGTTATAAAAAAATCTGATGAAATGTTTGAAAGTTATTACAATTTGAACAAATTTTATTTCTTCATGGAGGGGGGGGGGCTAATTTTTATGCAGAATATATATGATAAATTGCTAAACAGCTGTTTCATTTAAATTGTTATGTACACAATTCATTCTGTTGTACGTTTGTCAGCACAAATGAAAATTTTTTTAACAGTGTAAGATTAACGAAAACAATGGGTCAATATTAAGTAGAAGCATTTAACACTAGAAGTACCGAAGGTAAAAGGGTAAATTTAATTTATACAGGTAAATTGGATAATGGCATTTAAAAACATAATTTTTTATAGTTTAAAAATTTTATAGAATGTGAGAACACTACAAAAATATATATATCATAATCT
>JAAMPD010003076.1:0-11496 GCA_025266255.1 Trissolcus basalis
GTCAATCTATTGATAATATATGGACAATATATTATCTTTTTTACTAGGGTAGGTGTCACGGTAGTGATGTTTTTTGCAATTAGAACAAGAGTGTTTCATTGTTTTTAATTGATTGTAATTGCTGGTGTTCCTTCCGAGGGGGGGGGGGGGGTTAGATGTCAATGCATAAAATTTCGATCGATATCCTTAAAAAAAAACTCTATAAATAAATGCACCTTTGAGTTTATTTAGGTGACACCAGATGTTATAGAAATGACAAAATTGATGTGTGATAAACGTTTTACAACGAGAAGATGAATCCTGTGATTTTTCAAAGTACGGACATATTCGGTAACAATTTAAAGATGTATGAAAATGGTTTGACTGACTTTATAAGCGTCACGTCGTGTCGGTGTATTAAGTCAGGCAAGACACATTGCGCGGATTATTTAAAGCCTGAAACTAGCGATAATGTTAAGAAAAAACAAACGCATCTTTTCGAGTTTTTGCGATGAATCGAGACTTCACAGCTTTTGAGTATCTTCATCAATTATTTATACATGACGCTAAAAAAGATGATACGCTTGATATGGGTTCCTCTTTGATTCATTATCTGGCATCAGAAATGCTTGAATCTCAGTATCAGCATACCCTCTCAGAGAAACATTAAATTAGCACCATGCAACCAAGAATCGCCGGCATCATTTCATCTAATTATCTTGATAATTTGAATATTTTACACGTTTATTCAACTGATTTAATTATGTATAAAATATTTTCCTATTTAAATGCAAAAATTAAAGCTTGATGTATAAGGTCGATATAATTTCATTCAAATGGAATTTCATTTCTATAAATAAATAAACTAACGGATGAGTTTGAAAATGAATCTTGAAATGGCTTTGATGATTTAAGTTTATTCAGCATTTTGTGCATTTGATATATTGATTTTTAACAGCGATATCAAATGTATTAACAACAAAATATTTGAATAACACATATGCGGTTCAAGTATTTGCAGAGCAGAATGAGTTTAAGAAGTACATATTCGATTCCCTACGACTGGCTATTTCCATTTGGCAAATATAGAGACGAATATCAAAAACATACATTCAACAGCACATTGAAAGACCATTTTAAAAAGTCGAACGAAAATCAGACCTCTCCTATCGTAAAGGACATTGATGATAGTAATATTTTAATCAAGCTTTTCAATACGGTTGGCTCTTGCTGAGAACAAGCAATGAATTAAGTAAATAATCTCTCCATATATTTTTATTGCATTATTGAACATCATCGGTATTTAATTTTATTTTCAAAGATAAACATTTTTAATTCTATTGTGAAATATTTTCTTTAATATTTTGTTTTCATCTCTCAAAATATTGATTAATAATTGATCGATAATTATTTAGTCATAATTTGGTCAAATGATTCAAAAGAAAAATTTTCTTTTAAATAGGATAGTACGGAATTTGATCAGAACAATTCATTTTGATTGACTTTTCAATGAGTTTTGTGACTACCAAGAATACATGACATGTGATAGCAACACCGAAGAAAGCTATTTGGGAAGTGATTTTGAAGATTTTGGCTGTCGTCCATGCACGAACTATATCCATCAAAACCTTTATTGAAAAATTTGTAGAAAAGTCAACTTTACTCCACTACGAAGAGTGACTTGGATTTAATTTAATTTTTCTTTTATACAGTGCATCTATTTGCAAACAAGAGGAATTACGAAAATCCGCTTAAAAAAGATAATATGGAATGTAAATTAGAGTAAAATAATAGCTTCGTTAAAAGCATTTCTAATCAGAAATTGTTGCAATCGAATTTACGAATTCGAGTGCATAAAAGAAAAAAATGAAGATTAAAAAATTCGACGAAAATTAATTAATACAAGTTCTGCATTTTTTAAAAATAAATTGATGTTCACATTTTTTGTTATTTTCTATAAATAGGTAGCAAGATTCCCTAAACGGAAAACATATTGTTGGTTTGAGCAGGTTCGTATGCCTTAAGATTTCATATTTGGTTTATGAATGCTAATACGAAGTCAATTTTAAACTTTTGGTTATTTAGTATTGATTTTTCACGAGATTCGCATATCTTTGTTAAACCTATGTTTTTTGTCTTATAGAAGTTAACGTGTTGATTTTATCATCATGTTTCATGTTTTCATTAAAGATATTTACTATTTATTTTATATTATATAATATATTATAAAAGAGCGAGTTTTTGGTACTGCCAAATGTAAAATTTCAAATATCGACTCATAAATTAATTTTTATTAGTTCTTTTTAAACATGGTTTAACTGAGGTTTTAGGTAATAAACTTTGCATTTTTGTGTATGTGAACACTTGGATCTGTTGTACACCTGTATCAGTCAAAATACTCAATGCAAAATTGAACCAGTCATATTCTGATGAGGTGAAATTTATTTTTATCAATAACATTTGAAAGAACAGAATTTACTTTACAAAGTGAAATTTGAATTATCGAACTCTAAAATTATAAAATTTAGTTGGCTTTCTCTATTGTAAAAAATATTATTAACGAAAAAAACTAATAATGACTGTTAGTAAATTATTGTAGATAAAAAAAAATTAGACATTTGACTAGATCCAGTGGACCCACATGTATAGTTGAGAGTTAAATGTGGCTATTTGTTGATTATAATTTATTAGTGAGCATTATGATGTACACAGAATCATATATTAATTCAATGCTAATCTTTCCACATAAGTGCCTAATTTGGATCAGTGACACAGATGCTGTCATTGAATGTGAATTAATTTCTAGCTCGTTATATTACAAGTCTGAAACATATATAAAGATGTAAATAACAATAGAATGTTCATAATGTATTCCAGTGATTAATTTATGACTATATCTTAATAAAGTAAATTCCCTAGTAAAAAAGATCATATATTGTCCATATATTATCAATAGATTGACAATATATTATTTTCATGAAATCATATATTGAGAATATATGAACAATATATTAATAATATATTGTCAGTATATGGCAATATATTAGCAATTTTCCAAAAAAATCAATATATTGTTCATATATGTCAATACATTAAAAATATATTGACAATATATGAATGATATATTGTCAATATGTTTTATGTATGGACAATATATGATCTTTTTCACTAGGGTTCTAATGAGTATATATATTCATAAGCTAAAGGTCTGTGCCCCGCACAGAAGTTAGCTGCACTATTTTTAATGTAGTATAATAACAATATCAAACGAAATTATGGTAAATTTTAAGCTATTATTTTCATTAGTTTTCTTATGTTATTATTTTTTTTTATTTAGATACCTATTCTGCAAAAATTATGAATAGAATCATATTGTGGAGTAACTAATAATATCTAATACTACACGGGAAAAAAGGGATAATACCGTGGGTCTCGAGAAATTAAAACTGTATATGTAGGCAAACTACTATACAGGACTTTTTCCACCTTTTTTTCTCTATGTACAATATGTTATATGTCCGAATTCTTTATCTACTTTTATTATTCAAATCATGTCAAAGAAATAAAGTCTTAAAATTTATGCAATTAAAAAGTTATATTTTTGGTTTAATAACACATTAAAAACTAAAAGAATTAAAGTGTAAAATGTCAAACTATTCTTCCTCGATTTTATTTTCCGTGTACTACACAATTTTTATACTTCTCCCGAAAATTCCACCACTCTCGAGAATATGGAGAATGACATTAGCAAAATACGCTCTCCTTTAGCGTGATGTGACCAAATGTAAAAAATATTATTTCGGAATGAAAAATGAGTAAATGTGGTTTACTTTTAGAAATACACTAAAGGAAAAAACTCAACACCCTCTAGATAGTCAAAAATTTGCAACTTATGGAGATGCTGTAACTTTGACAATTTTCAACGAAAAAAGCTCTAGTTTTTTTCTGAATTGAAGGTTTCAAAATTCCTTTTTAAAATTGTTTAAGTCATTTTGATTTAAGTTTGTTCTTTGGAAACAGAACATAACATTAAAAAAAAAAAACAATGCAATACTTTTATGAACTTTGAACACTTTTGACACTAACGTCAAAATTTTACACAAAGATAAAAAATTTAGTTTATTAAAATTTGGTAAAATTTGTTTTCTTTGTGTAGCATATATCACTTTGGTAATTCAAAAGAATTATTTTATGCAATTTCTCTCCGATATTGTTGATTTTGTCGACATAATATATAAAAAATGTATAGATAAAAAAAGTTCGAAAGATTATTGTTTCAAAAATTTTTTGGAAAATATAATTTGGACCAGATTTCAAAGTGGCCTATATGTATTTGTTCTGAAAATCTGAAAAGTCTTCCTATATAATTTGCTTTTAAATGTATGACTCAGTATTGGCATAATGCGGGCACAAACAAACAAACAACTATATTTTCATTTTTATATATGGATAGAATCATTATGATTTTCTCAGCGTCTTTCGCTTTACACGATCTTTTACAAATTATTATAAATAATTTCCGAACAATTTTCAACGCTTGTTTCAGTCATAAATGTAAAATAGCTCATCAAAATAATACGGGTCGTTTAAAAATGATTAAAAGTTGCAAGTTTTATTTCGTATAAATAAATTTTACGTTTAAAAACAGTTTGTTGAAACTGTTTACAAATCGTCTTATTATTTTTCATCAATATTTATTGATAAAATATTATAAAAATCTTGAGATTTTTCAGGCTGAAGACCGTAATAATAAAATAACTTATAGGTCTCATTTTATCGTGCCAAGATTGGATTATTGGTTGAAACTTGTAACGTCGGTTTTCGCGACTTGATTTGTTCTATCGGCAGCGCAGAATCATTTTTGTGAAAAATGCCAGACAAGTTTTTTCAGCAAGATATGTCGAAACGGACCCACTTACGTGCATGAACCGCGCACAAATTTATAAAATATACGAAGTCTGCGCTTCGTGAGCTCGTTGATGGGGAACGTATCTGATTGGGATTTCCATCTTGAATAAGGACGACTCATACGGTATAAAATTAATATCGATATCATAGACAATGTTTATGAAGTCTTCTCTACTATAAATTTATTAAAGCAGGTGACAATATAAGAGTTTAGAAGTTGTAAATGGTTATTTTGGATATTATTATTTTTGCCTAAAACGATATGTATATTTGGTTTTCCTGATAATAACTGGTTTTTGTTTTAAAATTATAATCGAAGAGAAAAAAGGCTCCAAGAGATGAATCTCAAATTCCATTTTTTGTAACAAATTTGCAAATACAAGGTAAAGACACAGCTAGCACGTTTGGTATTGACATACAAAGTCTTATATTGTAGTAATGTCTGGATTACAAAAATTTTGACTCACGTTCACGCAATCATGGCCCTGCAGGTGTGCAACAAAAATTCTCCGACACTGGTGCTTCCAATAATCCCGAGAAAAAACGGGACGTTGACTTTTCACGCCATCTGAATTCAAACAAATTCATTTCTTGAAAAAATGTCGTGTCGCAAAAATTGAAAGCATAATCAAATTTCGCGTACATTCCATGCCTCGGTTTTATATTGACTCAAATTCAAATTTATTTCGTCGAGATAAATTTTTCACAGTATATCGTCAGTGTGGTTGTTAAAAAGAGACGGTAGGAAAGAGACACAGGCGAGTTTGCACAAAGTTTGCAAAATCTCTTTTTATTTTTCATGTGTAATTTTTTACATTTATCTGATGCAGTAGAAAGCACAGCGGGATTCCATGTGGGTCCCTCATGCATATGAGTGCAAACAATACTCGCTGCGCAATAATATGTATTATGGACATCTCTTTGAAATTCGTTTAGACGGCGATCACATTGTTGATTTTTACTGTATTCAATAGTTTATACATTTTCTCCACAATTGCTACATGTCATATTATGAAATTATAAAATCAATAATAGTATGAATAAAATTTATATTATCAGCAAGTGTTCACATGCTTATTTGCAAAAAAAAGAAAAATTGTTTTATCGAGTTAGATAATTAACTTGTGCTGTGTCGCTTAGAAAAAGAATCATATGTCACATTGTTAGGTGACGCATTATACGAATTCTCTTTGGAATTGCGCACCATCTATCACTATGTCTATATCTTGGGACTGACTGACATTTTAGAGCCGAGCTTGACTCTTCCAAAATTCGTTGACAGACAAGATGGTTAAGTTTTGACTTGAATTAATGGTCAAATGTTTCAAGAAGACTCTCCGCAAGAGTTACCTCTATTATACATATCAAATATCCTTGCATATGCGAAAACATCATCAGAAAAAACTTGAATGTTTTCAACGAATATTCTGACAACCCTACGTAATGAAATTTCGTTTCTGTACAACTTTCACGACTGTTTGGTTTTTTAAGTTCCAAAATTAACATTTAATTAATGAATTTATTTCAATTAAAAAATTTCGTTAAACTAACCCTATGAGTACATATTATTATTTTAATATTCTTTATGAGTCTGCTCAAAAAATATTTTGTAGTTGTAAAATATTGTGTTGTAAAAATAATATTATTGTAGTATCCCGAGAATATCATCTGCTGATAAATCTGTTCAAATTTATTTTAGCTGACAATACTTAGCTTGAAATATTATTAAAGAAAACTCACTTTATTGTGTTCTGACTTTTGAAAGTCTCATGAAGGTGAAAATATAAATAACTATATATTATTAACTAAATTCTTATTTGTATAAATTTGTATAAAATGTTAAAATATGATTGCAAAAAAATATAAATTATCTTGAGTTAAGAAACCAATGTGAAATCTCATTGACTATTATTGTTTTTACTGAGTCAAAATTTTTTAAATCAACTTTTCACGACTCAAAATTAAAAAATGTTCATATTGTTGCGATTGTTTGTTATTAATTGAAAGGCTCATGGCGGTGAAAACTGGATTAGACTTTGATTAAGTCCATCTAACCTCTAAAATTAGTGATCACACAAATACCTGCACTATAGAAAATGTATACATTCGTTTTGATGTGTTTTAGTATTGTTCTATAATAATTAAGTTTAATAAATAAATTAGAGTAAGCTTTGATCTGGAGTTTTGATCACTAATTGGTACAAACTCATAGGTTCTTAATTGGGCCATCGCGCTTCTTGGCGGATAATTAAGTGGATCAAAAACATTACTTTAATTTAATTCAATGAAATGTACACTCGACCAGCACAACAATTAGAGGGCACCCCGATATTTTTCAACTTTTTTCTAACGTTAACAATTTCGAAAAATTATATTAAAAAGTATAAAATTCTTTTCATACGCGAAATTTTGAACTCGAATTTGTTTAAATGTTCTATTTAAGTGTCCAAGGACATAACTTTACGTAAATATTTTTCAATTCATTCGTTTTTTTTTAATTATAATACCAAAACTCAAATAAATATTTTTACAGAAGAAGTCAGAAATCAATCTATTTAAAAAAAAATTTTCCTATGATTGACAATGATTGGATTTTGTCAGTGATTTGACTGGTATACCGGAAGGACTTTTGAAAATTCTACAGACATGTCGGCTAGTTGGTGTAATGGAAAACGTATTACGTGGACCATAAGTTTGGACGAAGGGGTTGAGGGAGACTATGACATAACGCGGATGTGCAGGCTGTACTTAACGACGAAACTCCAGGGAAACTGTAATTTTCACACCAAAAAAATTTGACCAAAAAAGGTAAACAGAAAAACCTCTGAGTACGCACGTCACGTTGCGCGTGAAATACCGTGGCAGATAAAAAGTTACAAAACCAGCATAACGAAAATAGTTTTGATCTTTTAGATCTTATGGATTATATACATTGATAATTTTGTTGAACGGTTTACAATATGAGATCTAATTATTATATATTCAAGTACTTGATCGATGCTTTTTTCTCAATATCAAATTCATGTTGAAATATTTCTGTTGAAAGATAAAAATAAAGCAAACATAGCCGTATTGAATTTACTTATTTTCGTTAAACGGAAAGCAATTTCGAATCCTTCTCGAATTCGCATTTCTTGTGAGATTCTGTGCGATTTATTTTTCAGCCAAGCATTGAGGTAAAAATAAATGTAAAATATGATAATATGTAGAAATCGAGTTTTATCTTCTTTTCATCTTTGAATTAGATCTATTTCTGCGTTTGCTTTTGGATTCTTAATACTTTCATATACATACATACGTACATGTACACACACATACATACACATATGTAGGAAACATGTTAAGAGCCGATCGAATAAAAGCAAAAATAACTTGATTTTTCGGACATGCAATGTTTTTGCCCAAATAAATTAATGTCAATATATGACATTTTCAGTCATTTTTCATCATAACTATTGCAATTTAAATTCGTTGATTTATATTAAGAAAACTTAATATTTTCATTCATTAAGTGCACATGAAAATAACAAAAACAAAGAAATAGAATGGAAAAAAAAAAATATAATCAGACATGAAAATATCTATAAAATATCTAAAAATTCGTTGGTTTATCATTGCTTTATCATGTCATTAACAAAACAATTACAATTACACTGTTCATTAAACTTTTTTCCTGGTTGAGTAAAAAATGACGATAACTCTACTGTTCTTACTTTTCTAAGTACAGTGTCACAAATTAGCTCACGGAACTATGAAACTGTGAAAAACTGTATAATTTATAAAAGAAGCAGAAGTACATTATGAGAGTTTTGTCGCGTGAAACTGTTGATAATGCAGCTGGAGTTACGTTTCTCGGGTTGTGATATCACATAGTAAAATCGTGGGATGTGTTCTCGCCTCTCTTACAACAGTTTTTGGGATGAGGAATTCCATGAGCCCAAAGGATTGGGGCTTGGCTTTCCCTGTGTGCGCAAGTGACTATATATTTAGTTTGAAACCAAGAGAGTAACATGTTTTGTACAATGAAAAAGGAGCGAAGAAGGGGAGAGGGCAACTGCGGCCCAAAGTACTCACAATTTCTACCAAACTTACAGCCGTTGGCTAGATAAGTGGCTGTACTAATGCGTGCACCGGTGTGTCTGCTTACTTATGATCTGGCCTTTGAATTTACGGAAATTATACATTTGTACATAATTATTATGCACGGTTGCGGAAATTCAGAATCTCAAATTCAGTTCAACATAATGTTTAATTCTTTTTTCTCTTACGTTTATGAAAGTTGTAAAAATAGTTTTACATAGATAATGACCTCTTTTAACGGCGCCCAGAGATAATTTTGTTGAAGGCATAGTTTACATAATTACTGAAAATTTTTAAAGACGAAGGAAACAAAATATTTTCACGTTGATTTTGCATATTTTACACGAGAATTGTTATGAAGATAATTCAGATGGATATCTAACATTGGCATGTGATGGTTGCACGATTTTAGCTGTTTTATTTACATAGCATTAATTCTGTTAAAATATCTTCTGTAAAGAGATCAAAAACAGAGATGTTTAAAACGAAGTAAATTGTGGTTTAAGTCAAGGGAGATCAAGCTTTTATAATTAATTTGTTCAACGAATCAAATGTTTTTCTCTTAAGTTGTAAAAGTGTGAATATATTTCTTGCAGAATGAAATGTTCTTAAAGCACTATTATAATAAAAGTCGATAATATCATTCATTTTCATCGTGAATAGGCTTGTTTTATAGTTTTCTATTTCATTAATGCAAAAAAAGAATTGATTATTTTTGTGTACTATATTCATCAACAGTCTTCTGCTGAAAGTTTTTTTTAACTCCTTACTTAGACAGTTAAAGTGCAATGTTTATAGGATTGCAGAAACACAAACGTGCAATTTGGTCACATAGTTGAATTCTGTTAGTCTAAATAGCTTCACGTACAGCGGAACCAACAAATCCTCTTACTTAGCTAGTAGGGATGTATCTTAAGATAAAAGGGCCTCGGGTCATCGCTTGTCAAGACTTTTACACTTTCGGCAAGGATGCTGATGTACAGCATTCCTCTTTCAAACACTCTGCAACTGTCAGAGGACCGCCCTTCCTTGCGAACGTCATTACACTTCCTGCTTTGAATGGAATAGGTCATTACGCCGACTTACTTGAAAAGTAACTTCTCCTTGTATCTCGACAGACAGTTCACGACAGACAACCCTGAGACACCGATACGAAAATTTCTGCCAGCCACACGGCAAAACTTCGTTCTGGTGATATCGTACAATGAACGACTATTATTACTCAGCATGAACAGAACAATTTTCGCAACTGGAACCATTGAATCACAAGTTTTATCTTGGATCGCGGATTATCGTGTTGTTGTTGTTAGTCCAGGTTATTAGAATTTGCACATAATAGTCTTCATAACAAATGTACATTATAAAATTAATCAAGTTTTATGTAAGTGCTGTGTACTATTCAGAAATTTATTTTTGTTTACTATTTTCATGAAATTTCGAAAAACGCTGTAAAAAATTTTAATATATATTTTTGCAACAGAAAACTAAAAGGTCTCCCTCATTGAAAATAATATATATCAACATATACACGAAAATATATGTCGAAATATAGCAAATATATTTCCGGCAAAAAGTTATATATGTAATATATATTTTTAAAATTGATAACGAAAATGCTGTGGAATATATATTTATTTTATATTCAAGAATATAATTGAAAATATATTTTTTTTACATTTTGAGTGAAAATATATGGTTAAATATATGTCAAAATACATATGGAATATATTTTCAGCGGCAAAAAGTTAGATATTTCAAATATATGTCATTTTTCCGTGAGGGCTAATACATACATAGTCAAAGAGGAATCATAAAATAATTTTTTGAGTTATAATATTTGCTCAACATCAGATATATAAATAGTTGCATTTACAACGTATCTTTGGATCTTATGAAATTTATCGTAGTTCAGTAGAAATTGGTCTTGAATCACATTTTGATGAAATTTAATCAAGAGAGTCGCTAGGAACTACTAATATCGACATATTTTAGTCGTTTAGATATATGTATACTTGCTCTGTTGAATATGGGTATCGATGTACCACTTTCTGAAGAATATATTAAGCATTATGATAGTTTAACTGTTTAAAATTTTCGCAAAATCTATTATAAAAAATGTTTAAATCAAATCGATGATTGATTTCAAAACAGGAAAGAAAAATTCGTATCTTTGAAGTTCGCCCAATAACGGTGCGAACGTACTGATCCTTATTCGTGTGACTACCGCCAATCAGATGGTGTCGTTGCTTGTATGTTTGAGTCACTTGGTCGCTCCACATAGACAAACTGACAAACTTAGCGTTGGTGCAACAAATTAAGACAAAGAAGTCTTTCTTTTTTCTTCACTATTGATATCTCAGTTCAACGCTTAATAGAGAGGGTTGCTTGCATCGTTTAAGAGTCAATTATTTAATGCTTACTAATGATTTGTTTGTGAAGGTGTTTAACTTCATGAAGTTGAAGGCATCATAAAGGTATTTTGCTCTGTAAATCTGAATAAGTGAAATTCACTTACAATAAAGTGATATA
>JAAMPD010003077.1:0-11495 GCA_025266255.1 Trissolcus basalis
GACCGAATTATGTATACCATTTGGTCAACGTGTTCGCCACAAGTGATGGAGAACGATGGCAAGTGGCGCGAACCGATGTGGGTCAGGCAGGCGTTCGCGTCGCTCGAGGGAAACCGAGCATCGTCGGAAATGACCGAACGGCAATCGTGTTGTGCATCTGGGTCAGCGGCATCTTAGCGCTTGCGCACGTATTCCGGTCGTTCACCGTCCCAACTCGCATAGTATTCTTCTTTCCGAACGGCGCCCGCGTCGACTTTGTATTGACCGCCGGAAAAACGTTAGCTTACCATTCAAACATGAACTTTTGCAATCCATGCTGTCATACTTTTTTTATCAACTTTTTTTATTAATCAAAAAAAAATTCTTTTTTTCTCTCTCTCGTTTCTCTTAGCAAACCGTTTGTTGTCACGCTGCTGTGTTGCCATAAACAGATGCGCGTGCAGTTGAACCGCACAGTTGTATTTACCAACGAGAAGGTGTTCAAGTCACTTTCAATCAAAAAAATAAATTGTTTTCAATTTCGCTTTTTAATCTGAAGGCAAGAATTAATTCAAACGAGGAACGAGAAGAAAAAAATGTTTTCCTTCGAATGTATCCTTTCGAATGATGAATGTTGAAACATCCCTATCAAAATGTTTTTGCAATGATAAATAAACAAAAAAATTGGTTCGATTTGTTGGAGCATTGTTCTTTATCACTTGCATTGCGAAAGTACACTTCAAACAATGAGAAATTCTCATAAAAGTTGCTGTAAAATCTATGGTGAAAATGATTGTATACGAAGCTTGAGTGATCAAACAATAAGTATTGTGTTTATTTGATGATATGGTACAGATTACGGATAATCTTGATTTTTCAGTTTTGTTTGCATTTGTTTTAACAATGTGTAATGACAAAATATCATAAGCTGATTCGAATATATGAAATCAAAATGATACAAAAGAGAAAAGTAATACGAGAAGTTAATATTAGAAAATGTTAATTAATTCAGATCGAATCTTTGTTTTGCTGTCCAAATTTGACAATCTTTTTCGAAAGCATTGCGAGCTTGGCATCGGCAACTTAATCAGCACTGTACGTCCACCGGTACGATAGTGTCGCAACATATTACCACATCGTTCGCATAAGGAAACTGTAACTATCATTCTTGTCTGCGCTGAAGAAAGCAACCGTTACCAAGTTCTACAGTGTCATCATGATTTTACATGTGATTGTCAATGTTGATACTAATTTGAATAGTCATTCTTCCTTCAACGTCTAATTTCCAAATTTTACCAATTTTCCAATCTTCAACTGGTCAATAATTTTTCAACTGATGAAACTATCATGTGAGTTCCAAAAACTCGTCTACTAAAAAAATCTTATTTTTCAAAAATAAAAAAATATGACTAAAGAAATTTTGTGAATAATACTAGTACAACTTAATTACACATCGGAGAGCATGATAAAAATATGAATTTCGAACGTCACCCTTTGAATTAGTAATAATTGATTCGATTGTGAAACTAAAATCATTAATTAATCATTTCTGAATAAAACAGATCATGTTAAATAACTGAAATTTATTGATGACAAACGTCTGCAAAAACAAGTGATTTTAATAAATAAATTATGATTCATAACATATTTATATATGCTATAGTAATTTCTATAAATAGTTCTCTCATTAGATTGTTTATTGATAGAAATATTAATTTAACGGTGAAATATCAGAATTTTTCTGCATTACCTATAAACCTATATTATAAATTATGATCTACATTCGTTTCACTAATCACAGTCCTGACAGACGGCTTTCATTCTATCTAGAGCCGTTTGCTACATTAGTACTGTCAAACAACTTGTTAACCTTGCGAGAAACTTTTATTCCATTGCGTGTAACCGAAAATTTTTCTCAATAAATTTTATGAATGATTTTTTATAAACTATGCCACGAGATTAATCTATCACAACAATTTTTTTTCATCCTTTTTTCATCAAAGGTACGACTGTAATGTTATAGAATGGTAATTTTGATCAATAAATAAATCCGAGAGGAGATATTTTATCTAGATGTTCTAAAAATAAAATGGATAGAAAAAAAGGCATGGGATTGTGGTCCGCGTGCAATAGAACAAATAGGAAGAAAGGAGAGGCGTATTAAAGAGTGAGACTGCATTATCCAAGGACGTGACGTTTAAGGCTGAAGGGTTTTAAGTTATCCATTCAGCGCGCATAATCGAGTAAAGGCTTTTCATGAGATAATTTCATTGGAACATCTGAAAACGACAAAATTTTAATTTTCATTGACATTAAACTAAATTGCATATTCATGAAATGAAAACCAATAGAGGATAATTAACAAATAACGTTTGAATAACTTTTTCACATCAAAACTGTATGTTCCATTGCTTAATTTCATTTCAACATTTACATTGGACAAAATTTTTGTTCCTCATTGAGTCAACATCTGTAAACAAACTAACCGTTTGAGAGCACTAACCTGGGACGTTCACTACAAGTCAAAATGTTGGGAAAACGTAAAGATGGACTAAAATAATCTCGAATAAACATGGGTTTTGTTATTGTTAAGTAAGCAAACATCGAATCCATTAAATGCTCTGTGTATCTCTTCCGGTGTCGACTAATAGTCGGTCTTGTCAGAGTATCGCATTACGAAATCATAACGTACCACAAAAGAAGCGTGATGTTTCATAGGGTGTGCTTAAAGGTCGCTGAACTAGTCTGATATTTTTTGCCACAAAGTTACACTTTTGTGGTCAAACTTTTTGTCCCACCAACTTGTGATACAACACAACCGATTCACGTGTTGAAGATTAAACAAACAATCGTAATCTAAAAATGTTCGTGGGCTAGAACGAAAATGGAATTTTCTTTTTTTTTTTGCAGTTCAAAGGAAGAAAAATGTCTGGTCCGAAACAGATAAAAGCAAACATTTGTTATCATCAGATCAGATTACCTGTAAGAGCTTTTGCCCTTGAATTCAATGTGGTCGCCAAAAAAAATCAGCCGTTAAAGATAACAAAGCGGAAAAAGAAAAAGTTGAGATAAAGTGTAAAGGCATTCGACAATTTGGTGCGTTTTCGTGCGCCTGTTCACGTAATCGGTTACGATTGATTAAAGAGACGTATTTAGCAAGAGTGAGACAAGTGCCATTCATCTTGTTTACCAGCATTTGTAAAACATCATTTCAGACAATTTTGCATACGAAAATAATGAATAATTTTATACAAATGATAAAATCGGTAGGATAAAAATTCAAAAAGGGAAACTGAAAATATGAAAAGCTTAAAAATAATATCTCATGAGAAGAAGATATATAAATTAAGTTTTGCGTAGGTTTGGTTTGCAGTGGAAAATGTGCACAAAGTTGGACGGTTTTGTTAGTTGGAAAGAACAACATGATTGGTCATAGCGTGCAGACAATTGGAAAAGAAACGCGCGAGTTTTGGATGATTTGGAAAAGTACAACGGAAGCGGAAGCTAGACATGGTTAAAGAGATGTATTATAAGAAGGTGAATCACGAAATTGGGAAGAGTTTAGTTTTGCATTAAGTAGGAGCAGGCGGATTGGGAATGTGCCGCTGATCCATGTGATATTCGGAGCAAAAGCGGAGGAGGAGAGGGTTTGTATTGCGATGACGATGACGACACATCGCCGCTTGAAGTGAGGAGAAGGAGAAGGCGAGGGTACTCGGGATTCATCGGCGGAGGCGCGCACAGTTCAGTGACCTGGCTGCACGACTCTCGGACATGGTGGGGACTCTGACATATTGTGAGATGCCAAGCTACGCTGGTCCCCCGAAAAACAACGTTCGCCCGGTTTCTTTCGCTTGCTTCCTTCTTTTTTGCTTGCACTCGCTCGAGGTGTCTTGATTCTCAGAGACCCCCCTGAGAAAAAATAAAGAAATAACTGGAGGCGTCAGTTGTGTGCAGGGCGCTTTTCGTTAGTTTGCGATCTCTCAAAGTGTGAATGCCCGTAGTGCCAATGTGTCATCTGCCGTCATCGTCATCATCGTCGTCATCATTCGGGTCCCAGCTCGGACGGCCGAAACCATTGCAACGATGCGCCGATGAGAAAATTGTCCGACCGATGAAATGCCGCAAATTTCAAAGTCCGAGATGCGTAGATCTGGCGTGGCAATCGTTTGAGATGGAAGAGTGATGTTACGCTGACGAAATGACGAAAGAATGACCCCTCGTTGTTTCTATCACTCCGTCAAGATCAGATCTGAGGGAGTGTGCATTTCGAGAAATGAAAAACAGAACAGTAGCGCGCGTTATGTGACTGTATACTCTCCGGGTTCATCGTTCTCGTTATGTAATCTCCGAGCTCTATGGTGCAAGCAGTTTGCCAGACTTATTAGCAACTCTCCTCGTCAGATCAAAAATGATCGGCTATTTTTCGAAATCATAACTATGACGAGAAAGAGGCGCGGGAGATCTAATTTTTAGCTCTTGCCTGTGATACGCTGATAAACGAGCGAAAGATGAAGCGGAGCTCTAGCTGATAAGAATTGAAACGCCGCTTTATCGAGAGAGATAAATTTGTGAAATTTGCAAACTAGGTTTTTTTCATACGCCGCATGAATATCTCGTCGCTCGCTAAAACAATCGTAACAACTGCGCACACAAATTTAGGAGTATGTCTCGATAGCAAACGTACATACATGGAGAATTCGACAGTGTTTCGCGGCTCAACCTGGAGAGCGGACAACAAGAGACCTCAATCGAGATTAACATCCGCGACTTGCATCCAAAGTCCCGTTAATAACTCACCGGATGGTCGCAGAATTCATGTTAACTCTATACGAGGTATATTTGATCGTCACGTCGGAATCAATAAAATTTATGCAAATCAAACTCCTCCTCTCTCCGCAACAACTTTTATTTATTTTTATTATTCATAATAAACAAACTGTTTGCAATTCAAATGAACATCTTGGGAGAAAGAATTTTTTGGTCTAACCAAGATTTCATGAAGAATGACAACATTTGTCACAACTTTTTTTTTTTCATTTAGCATAGTGTAAAATATGTTATGTCACACTCATTTTAAGAAGAAACTTTTTTTCAAGTGGATGAGGTTTTTTGCCGACGCTGATATCTATATTAATTGAGAGTCGATTAGATTGCCGGGGGAGTTTTATAACTGTACAAAAACGGTAAACAAATGTTATTTCAGATACGGATATTTTTTTGTCTCGTATTAGATGAATATAATTAATTAATGAGTCTAATGTCTGATTAACAGCTTGGTTATTTCTGAAATAATATGATCTGATAAGTAAATGATATACCGATAAAACGGTTGCTGATGGCTTTTTACTAAACGTGAATTCGAAATTAATTCAAAACCCGATCTCATTGTGTAATTATCTGGAACATGTTAGGATTAAGTTTTTTCTTTTTTTTTTTTTTTTTTTTTTAATCAAGTTTTATCAACTTTTGAACAATTTACAGTTAGTTTTGCATATTGAAAAAAAAAAAAGGAACGACGAGACACTTTGGCATACTGAAAGAATTGATAAACGAGTCTTTTAAAATGAACGAAAAAATAATAATTGGAACAATGGAACGAATAATGATAAAATAAAAACGATTAATTGAATTGATCTTGAACCAATTGATAGAAATGTTACGCCATGACTCCACTATATTTTCACGCACGCCGACCTACGCCGATGTTTCAAACTTTTTCCTTCCAACGACCGAATGGTTCTGTCATTATTGTCCCGTAACGATTTTCAAAAATATGAACATCTGGTCCACGTTTCCAACATTGATTTTTCTCAACGCTCGGGGATCAATATTTTTCGAGCTTCCAAAATGATCGATTACTTTTTCCCGTTCCAAAAAACTCATACCAAAATTATTTCTCGAAATTCGTTTCAAAATTTATAGATTTATTTACCACCAGACATATTCTAATAGTTTTTTTTTAAACATATAGATTCAATTAAGATTATTTACGCCAGAAAAAGAGGTCAGAGAAAAATGTTTTTCTCCTGATATTTTTAGTGTTAATTTTTAAAATAAAAAAATTTCTATATAAAATGCATAGTTGACAATTTTGTTATTTTTCATAATCAAATGACAAATGGAAGAAAACATAAGAATGAATGTTTTTTTTTTGTTTCAGCTCAAATTGAAATAATACCCTGTAAGGTCTGTGGTGATAAAAGCAGCGGCGTTCATTACGGAGTTATCACATGTGAGGGATGCAAGGGCTTCTTCAGGAGGTCCCAGTCATCAGTCGTAAATTATCAATGTCCACGGAACAAGAACTGCGTGGTCGATCGAGTCAACAGAAATAGGTGCCAGTATTGTCGGCTACAAAAGTGCCTAAGGCTTGGCATGTCCCGAGATGGTAAGCATTTTTCTGTCCAAAATTTGTTATCGCTGTTAAACGAAAAAAGAAACCACAAACAAACAACGCCCGAAAACTTTTATATCACTCATTTTCAAGACAATAAAAAAGGAAGCGACAAATAAACTACTATTGAATGAGGCATAAGTCTCGTCTTATCGACGAGAAACAAACTAATCTAATCTAAACAGCGTACAAGTTGAACGAATAAGTAACATGGAATCTTGTGAAAATGCACTTATGTCAATCTTGCAGTCCACGCACATTTGAGGTTTATGACCCTTTATCATTCTCGATTTCTTATCGACATTGAAGAAAAGTTTTAACTTTGATGTATTCGTTTGTTATGCTTTACGAGCTGCTGATTTGAATTTTTTTTTCATTCAAATTAAATGACGGTACGAATTTTGTCGCGTTGTATGAAAAAAAAAAAGAGAGAGAAGGAAAAAGAAAAATAGAGTGTAATAAAACGAACGTAAGAATAGCGGTAAATGGCCATGTCCATTAGGTGGATGTCCGCGTGTCCTGTCTAAAACTGTATTTTCGTGTAACGGTACAGCGTACTCAAGCACGCGCATTCGTACTTGCATATGCGGACCAATGAACATATCAGCCATACGTGCAGACTTTTGCCTTCACAAAAACCAACGCTCCGCACAAAATAACGGTCAAACCGAATTATAAATTTCAAACAAAACCGCACCTCACAGTTTGTTATCTCAAAATATACATTTGATTATTTACTAAGCTCATTTCATATCCAAGTCATTCATGCTATTTTTTCTCTTTATTTTCAGTTTACGTTTACTTTATTTTCTTTTTCTTTTCGTTCAATCTCTGCGGCTGTAATTTTTAAATAAATATAAGTACTAAGCATTGAATAATGAAACGATCAAAAATTGCATAGTTGGAGTAAATTTTCAATTTTGAATTCGCAATGCGAAAGAAATAGAAGACGCACGTCTAGTGATAAGATATATCGCCTCATTTTAAATGCTATATTCAGCACCAGAAATAAATGCATCGAGTGGAGACAGTCAGAATGTGTATTCTTCCTGATGGCGTCTCTGTCTGTTGGTGAAACGGTCGATCACCCTCTCTTCGGCATCTCGCCGCATATCTCTCTGTCCCTTTCTTCGGCTCAGAACTCTTTCTGTATTCAAAATGAATCATTCTTCGATTTCATTTCGTACTAATTTTTGTTTCCTCTTTTAAGAACTTACGATAAATGTCACACTAAATAACTCTAAAAAAAAAGTCACGTTTTCAAACAATTTTCAGCAAAAACATTTTGCACTTTCTTGTCATATTCTATACAATACTTTTCTGGTTCTAAATATAAATTTATGAAAACGTAAAAAAACAAGCAAACAAAACAATAGAAACTTATTGTATTACATGTTTATTAAAAAATATCGTGGAAATAAAATTTGTAGATTGTCTTGATGTTGGGAAACACTTTTCAAGTGTTGAAATCTAATTTGTAAAAAGTAGTGTGAAAAATGTGCATAAAGTATATCATCTTTGGAATGACATGTTGTTGATTAGTCGACTGGCATCAATCACGTGGTCGGTGTGCATGGTGCAGCGACCAATCAACAAAAGCGGATCGTATCCTCCTCGTAGTGAAACCACACACACTCGTGTCTGTGCGAATACTCTCATATACACGTCACGTATACATCACATCCATTTGCCAGAAGTGTGACGTAGTATTCTCGTCCCTCTTCGTGACGTCACTGCAGCCGTTGATCTTATGCTACTTCCGCGTTCTATAACCGGCAAGCTTTTTCATCCTGATGTGGAAAAAACAACCTTCCCCATCGAATTTCAATCCAGTTTATCAGCCAAACATCTTTTCTCGCCGAAATCATTTTGCGATTCCAAAAATATGCATCTACAAGAATTTCAAAAAAAGAATGGTAAAATATAAAACTAAAGAAAGTTACTGATTTTTATTTATTTTATATATTTTTTTTCATGTGAACAATAAGTTGATTAGGTAACTGGTTGAATTGTATGAAGAATGTTTTGCGTAAATGTCGGGTTGAACGTTCGATTGAAGCTTGAAAATGTTGAAATTTTTAGCCGTTAAGTTCGGGCGGATGTCAAAGAAGCAGAGGGAGAAGGTGGAGGACGAGGTGAGATTTCACAGAGCCCAGATGAGAGCAGCTTCAGAGACGGCGCCTGACAGCAGCGTGTTCGAACACCAAACGCCAAGCAGCTCGGATCAACACCATTCGTACAACGGCGGGTCAGTATTTCGCAGGGCCGGTAGACTGTCCGTAGACAAAAGTTCCAAAATGTTTTGGCAGTTCAAATGATTCTATTGAAATGTATATGGTTTGGTGTTTTGTAGGTACGCATACGGGAACAATGAGTACACGTCGTCGGGCCCAGGTACCGGCGGCTCGAACTACTACAACCACCAAGCGATGACTAATTACGAGCTGAGCGCCGATTACGTGGACAGTACAACGACTTACGATCCGCGACCGACGCCGACCCAGGTGGACGTCGTGGCCCCAGACACACCTTCCGTGGTTGCCACCGGAGTACTTTCAAGTGTAGTGACCAACGGTGAGTGTCGCGGCTCCGCTCGTTCTCGCTCCGATCTCATAACCATTTCAGTTATCTAGACGTTTACACTGAGAAAATCATACGTCACTGTTGCTTCGTATACCCTAGTGTCTTGTTGCTTTAACCTCTGAATCAATTAATCGATTGTTACATTAATAATAACTAACGTCATCTCCTAATCTCGAAACGTACTTTTTTCTCGCTGCATCTGTCTAGAGCAACAAAACTCATGATTACAATTTTATTGTATACAAAAGCGAGACATCTGACGTTAGTTCAGAGTGAGCTTTTAATCAACTGTTTACTCTCCTAAACATTGTGGTCAAACTTTTGATTATTTTGTTATGGCCTAAAGTAGGGAAGCCACTGTCCGCATCGACGACCGGAAGTGGTAACACTGGAGGAAGCAGTGGGGGTGGGAATGCCAATAGTGGCGGTGGTCATGGGGGTAGTGGTAGTGCTAGTGGAGATAGTGGCGAGGCCGGAGCTGCCGGTAATAATAGCGGCGCCACCAATTTGAATAGTAACAACGGAACCGGTGCCGCTGCGGCCGCCGGTAGCGGTTCCTTGAGTGGTGGAGGAATAGTTGCGGTCAAACAAGAAACTGTCGATCTTGGCACCCTTGCACACGGTTCCTACACTATGGTTGACTCGACAACGTTCCTCAGTAATCAACAGCAAAGGATTAACAATCCTTCGGAGGACGATGAAGTTCCCACTCTGCCCAGTATGTCCTTTGCGAGATGTGAGGCTATGTTTGTGTCCCTTTGCATGAGCATGTCTGCCGTAGGATCACACATTTTATACCCCGGCTCTAATAGAGTAACAAGTCGTTACTTTTCACATCAGCTCAAATGGACTCTCATCCAACCCAAGTTATTTTCAATCCGCGTCATTTCTCTAGACCAAATGTATGACTGAATTGAAAGATATCACAAGTTTTTTTTATTTTTTCGTTTTTTTAAGAATGGGCCCCTCTGCTACAACCAAAATCAGTGCATTTGTTTCGTTTGTTTTCGATTAAGAGATAAAAAGTAAACGGATGAGAGATCTGTCGAAATTGAAGCTATGAATGACATGGTGGTCCCCAAGTTTCAAACGTTTTTGCGCATTCAAAAGAAGAGATTGTCGGATTCGACCATCCCCGTGATTCAAATTTAAGCTTTGGGAATTTCTATAAATATTCGTCAAGATATTGCACGTATATTTTTGGAATACGAAAAACACGCTATGACACTCTCGAAGTACTGGGATTAACTCACTTCCTTCGTTAAATTGAGGATTGCGGGGGAAAATTTTTATTTTTATCCTAAAAAAAACTTGTTTTGAGAGTCAACTTTTGTTTTTTAATCGGGTTTCAAAAAAAAAAAAAATACATTCGAACTGCATACTTAAAACAGTAAAAAAAAAAGATTGATAGAAATTTCCTCTGTAAGCATAGCTGACACTTCTCGAGGTAAAAAAAACTTCTTTTCCGCTTGTTGAAAATTTATGAACCCTTTGAAAACTATATTGCAAATAATAATTATACAATACGGTATTTTGGGACAATGTAGTTTTTGTTAATGGAGTCAGTTATGAGATAGACTCTGAGAAATGCATCAAAATGCGCTGATGTTACTCTTGTACTTTTCACGACCTATTTCGAATCACAAAATGTTGTACCCTTCAATTCTTGCACTACACGACCGAACTTAACGTAACAGCACAAAGTATGTCCATGCTAAAATGTGGTGTCGCTTTTTCTACTTTTTTTTTTGAATACTAAATATTAACATTTAATTTACTCATTTTGAAATGCATTGAATGTTCTAAATGTTCTACCACTCAGAAAATGCAAAGCAGCATCAAATATTTTCTTGTCTCTTTATGTGTTGAGCTTACTTTTGCGATCGATCACTGTGATCCTGTTTCGATGTTCATTTTGAATGAGAATTGATGAAAAGAATTATCAAAATCTAGAATCCTTGTTTTTTTTATTATTATACAAAAATAATATTGATTTCGTGCAAAATTTTGTTCATTCGAGATATTTTGCATGATTGAAGGTCTCTCAAATGTTCGACTTCCAAAAGCACAAGCTGATTATTGTTAATTTTTATATTTGTGAAGACGTTGGTTCCCAATGATTAGGATATTGAACGGTCAACTTTTTCACAGACCCAGCGCAAATTAGCGAGCTACTGTCTAAAACGATAGCAGACGCACACACAAGGACATGTTTGCAATCGACCGAGCAGATTCACGAAGCCTTCCGCAAGCCCCACGACCTGAGCAGAGTGGTGATGTACCAGAACATGTCTCACGAACAACTGTGGCTTGAATGCGCCCAAAAATTGACGACAGTCATTCAGCAGATCATCGAATTTGCAAAAATGGTGCCAGGATTTATGAGACTATCACAGGATGATCAAATCGTGTTACTGAAAGCTGGTAAGAAACAATGAATAATTGAAAATTCAAACATTTCGAATTAAATGAATAATAAAGAATAATGTAAAATGTATGAATAGTTGATCACATTTCGGTATACACGCAGAAAAAA
>JAAMPD010003078.1:0-11481 GCA_025266255.1 Trissolcus basalis
TACCCCCCCCCCCCCTACTTAATAGATCCAGAATTAAGTTATAGGAATATCTATATATATATTATATATTATAAACAATTCTATAATATATAATAATATAATATATAATTATATACATTTTTCTCTTATTTTATCTCTTATATATTATAATATATATATTATTACTTTCATATATATGTAAGTGTATAAATGTAGATTTTACTATACTATAATTCTGGATCTATTATTACGTGATTAGTGTGTTAAAATCCTTAAATTATCTATTGAAATTTCCCCCCGAAGGGTTTATAACTGCTTGCAGTTATAAGGTGCAACTTTTTTTTAATCACAAAGGTAGGAAAATGCACTTAACGCACCCCTCGATGGCATGACTGTAATGACGTCCTCCGAAGGCCTGTGGGACTCGATCCAAGGACCCCTACCCACTAAAAATTTAACCCTTGGGTACTCCTCCTATACTTCGCGCGGAACGGCCGTCAGGCATTACTTCGCTCGGGGTGGACTGGCTAGTTGCTCACTCCAATGTCAGCTTTACTCCCTGCTCCCTTCTCACTTGTCTTACACTCTGCATTCTTTGAGAGAGATCATCATAGAGAGAGAACATTAAACATGAGAGACGATGAAAAAAGACGGAAAATGGAGATCTGGCAACACCACTGGGACTCACCCCCGAATAGCAGGTGGACGTATCACCTCATCTTAAACATAGCATTATGGGCGGCAAGAAAGCATGGGGAGAGTGACTTTTTTCTCACCCAGCTTCTTACCGGGCACGGCTGGTTTGGAGCCTACTTTGCGAGGTTCGGGGTGATCCCATCAGCAATATGCCCAGCTTGTGCAGATGAAGAGAGAAACTGCGGAGCATGTATTTATTCACTGCTCTCGCTTCACCGAAGAGAAATGTATATTGGACCAGCAGCTTAGGTTTCAGACGACATCAGATAACCTCGTGAGTCTCCATATACTTATGCAGCATATATGGTTGCATTTATGGGAAGTAGCCATATGCAGGCATAAATGTCGGCATATATGCAACATATATATATGGCATAAATGGCTACATTTATGTTGCATTTATGTTACATATATGGCAACATATATAAATTTTCGCCTGGGTGGTATGAAAAAGAGAGAGAGAAAAAAAAACAGAACGAAAGGTGGGAAACAAATTAACATGGTTTAAACAAACAAGTTTGCAAAAAATTGTGGCATAGGTTCAGCAAAAATGATAAAAGACAAACTTTATTAAAATTTAATCAACGTAACCGGCGGGTTCGAAGCCGCGGAAAATTAGCCGAAATTCGTAATTTAATTTCCATCCGACCGAAATGTAAGTTCCGTGGATTTAATTACGTTTACTGGAACAAAATTATTTCTGATAGATTCGCCTTTCCTGGCGTGTTCTCTCCCCCCCCCCCTCTTTTTTTCCACCGCTCCTCGGTCTCGAAGCTTAGAGGAGCGTAAGTAATTTCGTACGGAACAATAAATTTCTTCATTAGAATCCTCAACCTTTTGTGCATGCCGCGGAATTATTTTGCACAACACTTTGCGCTGATGACCCGCATCAACTTGTGTGCACGAGCGCCACGCTAACATTGTTTCGTTAATGTTACATTTCACATTTATTTTCTTATCCGAAGAAACGCGCATGATTGGCTGTTATTTACATTATCCATAATTCAAAAGGTACTGATTTCAGTTGCAACTTCATGTAATGTGCAAATGAAATTTACATTTAGCACCGTTGTTAACCGAAAATGCTTTTATTTATTTTACCTCTTTGCAAAAACATCAGCAAACATGCAAAATGGATGGCACCGAGGAAAACAAAAGCAAAAGCAAAAAGAAAAAATAACCGGCAAATATCTCGACATGTCAAATAGATAAATAGAAAGTTCTTCAAATATTAAAAGAAAAAAAAATTTTAATAATCTGGACTAGAGATTTTAAATGAAATACAAAATATTTGACTGACAATTTTGAATTAATTAGTTTTGTATGATTGTTTATCTAATGAATTAATTTTTTAAATGGAATATCCCGCATGGACGAGAATATATTTTTTTAAATATAAACAAAACATATTTTTCGTCTAGAAAATATATTCCGGCAAGTATTATATTTGGTTTATATTTTTTTTATAAATTCCATCATATAAATTTATAAAATATAAAATCAATATGAATTTTATCAAAAAAATATATTCTAAAATATGATAGTATATGTTTATAATATATACTAAAATAAAATAGAATATATTTTAAATATATAAAATATACATGAAATATATTTTGACGGACATATTTTCATCCATGAGGGATATAAGTGTATGAAAGAAAAAAATAGATTATAAAATGTCGATTCAAAAATAGAATAAGAAATTCGTTCGATGAATTAGGGTCTTGTCTCATTGCAAGCTTTAATTAATTACGCATGTGATTGTATCGTTTTATCAATTAGTGAAACGCCGTGAGTGCAAGTACAATCGGCTTTTTAAGAAGACTCGAGTTCTTTGGCAAGGCGTATCCACTTAAAAGGTCTTTGATCACGCGATGCCACCACAATGGCGAAATGAGAGAATTCTGCCATAAAGTCAAAAACAAAGAGCGTCTCACAAATGGAAATTTTACGAAATAGTACATTTGTAACTCTATTACTTTTTCATGTTCGTAATGTGAAAAATAAACAACCGACTGAAATTAAAAAAAAAGACATCTCGATAATGCAAAAATCTCTTGTTTATTTATACAAAAAAGTTATCGAATTAAACTGCATTCATTATCGGCGAAGAAAATTATGAAAATTAGCAGTGTGTTTTATCGAGTTATGAGAAATAATGAATGTACGGGTAAATTTTTTTTATTATAACTCGGTAAGTGCATTTTTTTTAAATTGTTAAAAGTTGTTATTGAACGACGAATTAGTTGGGTAATTTATTATATTCTATGAATCAGCATTGCAATTCATTTATTTTTTGCAGCACACCTTTTGTTTGCTCGATTTTATTTGTCGTGTATTTTTTTATTATTAAATCTAACCTCGTTCCGAATTGAATGGTTCGGTGAAATTTTTACAGCAAGTTTTCGGATAGATGTGACTGGACGGAATTTATAGTCGCAAACAATCGGCAACAATATATTTTGGCCGGCGAGAAATGAATCAGACATGTTTATCTTCCATTTACGTAATTTTATTAGATACATACGTGTGACGCACGAGGCATGTTTGCCAGCAGTCAAAAAATAAGAAATCAACAAGCGTTTGCTCTGGCAGATGCAACGACAAAATGTAAGATATACATGCGCACGTTTGTGTGCTCGTTTCATGTTGCGGTCATCCAACCATGCAATGTATATTTACGGATTCAGTTATCTGAACAAACGAATATGAATTTATATACAAATATAGACACAAATCTTCTTTTTCCATTCATCAGCAAAAATTTTTCGTTTCTAAGCTTCTATTGTGCTCATGGCAAACAGTTTTTCACATTTTTATTTTTCGAGTGAAAAATTGCTGCAATATATTTTCAACGCGGATGAAAATCCATGATGTTTCTAGTTCAATGAAGGTGAATACTTGAAACAAAAACTTTTTTTCTTTTTTTTTCTACACTTATATTTCACTCTGTCATTGAAAATAACAACAAAATCAGAATCAATGAAATCAAATTTTAATTACCGACCCAGGCGAAAATGTAAGAATTTTTTTCCAGAATATTGACGTAGAAATAATAAAAAAAATTTCGTTTGTGTCAAAAATATTTCAAACTTTTTCTCGTCGAGTTGTTATTCATAATTGAAAATTTGTGCAGGTCATGCAAGTGGAAGCAATTACAGAGTGACAAACAGACAAAATGAAACAGAAAAATATTGTCTTCTGTATGATAATATATGCAATTTGAAAGAAAAAAGTAGCAGTGCTGTCAAAGCGCGCAATTATGGAAGATTCGTGAAAACAGAGTGTTCAGCCACCCAGTTGTCTCCAGTGATATTAAATAAGTTTAACGTCAGTATCGACTACTGCAAGCACATTCATTCTTCTTCCTTCCGTGAATCCGCCAGCTTTTCGATCTCTTTCGCTCGCAATGCTGACTTTTCTCTCGTTTTGTTACTTTTTCTCTCAGCACCAGATTTCTTTTCTTTCTCTCTCCATCCAGCACGCGAAACGGCACTGGGGAGAGGATATTCGATAACTCGATAAAATCAATTTCCTAACGGGAAAAAGAAGTGCGAGGAAAATTTGTGAAAAAAAAGTCCGATGAATAGAGATGAAAATAAAATTTGCCTCCCATAATTAGTCAATTCAAATTTGATGAACTCACAGGGGGCGAAAAAAATTAATAACGATTTAAAAGTATTTTCAAAATCATCGAAATATGAATAGTTTTTTTCCGAGAGAGAGAAAAAAAAGGTTTCATATAAATAATTAATATTCAAATACTTGATAAACTCAATTTCAAAATTCCGAAACTTCCAAGAACTCGTAAGTTGGGTGAGTTTCGAAACAAAGCAGTACTGGAAATTGCCACAATATATGTAAATTTATGTAGTCTCGCACATATGATAGTCATGTATATAAGCTGTGTAGCTATCCATGCAAAATGGATGTAATGAAAAAATAATGTTAAGAGCGCGATTTTAGTCTTGGAAATGCGATTTTTCTTTTGTCGAGAATGCGATGTTTTGACTACAAAGGGCCGTAATTCGAAGTGATGACGACGCGGATATGCAAAGCGCGAATAAAATATGTGTCGTGCGCATATCGGCTACGAGCTTTTGGAGCAATTGTGCTGGTTTCTTTCAGCCGTTAGGCCGATGTAATCGCGGCGCCGTATATTATGCGCCTGTTACACGAATTTCACGATTCGTGAATGAGTACTTAAAGTTTTCAGTGGTTGGGGTCGACGCACTGTCAGTCGCGCTAATTAGCATGCGTTCAAACTCGTTCTGATATTGACAGATGAATTCGCTTTAAAATTCGCGTGATTTAGATTGTTCTTTGATCATACTCAAAAATATTAAGTGAAACATATCAATGTATAGTCAGCCGAAGTCAAATTCAGACTGTCAAATCGAACTGAATATGATCATTTTTGAATTTGCATTTTCTAAGTCAACGTTTGATCAGACATTGATAAATACACTGAAGAAAAAAAATTCTATCAAAATTTACTAAACTTTACTGTATATTGGGGACGTAGGAGATAGGTAAATTTTACAAAAAAAAAATTAAAGTTTACAGCAAATTTTGATGAATGAACATAAGAAATTAATATTAGTTTATGTTTAGTAATTTTTTATGTTTATTCGTCGAAATTTGCTGTAAGTTTTAGTAATTTTTCCTGAATTTTAGATGTGTACTCAATATACTGTAAAGTTTAGTCAATTTTTATAGAATTTTTTTCTCAGTGTAAGTGAAACATACCAACTTATTGTCAGCCAGTAAAAATTAATTCAGTCAAATCATTTTTTAACTACATTTTCTATGTCAACGTTCGGTGAGGCATTAAAAAATAAGTGATACATATCAGCCAAAAGTCAGGCGGTAAAATAATTCAATTGCATGGCAATTTTATTCTACATTAGTCCTGACAGTGTAGCACTTAAATTTTCATTGATCCATTGAACTTGGTGTAACAGAATAATAATTGAAATAGATCAGCATCAAGCCATATTATAAAACGTTTGAATTAAGCGGATAGGTAATTCCATAAAACTCAAATTTGCATCAAATTCAGTAGTACGGGTCAATGTTATATGAGACGGCGGAATATTCAAACTTTCAGTGAGACGAGTCAATGTTCCGTCGGACGAGCGAATCAGTGAGTGTTAAACCTCGGTTTAGCATTAGTGAATGAACGGATAAAAATTTCAGTGGTACGGGTCAACGCCCCGTCAGACCCAGGGTAAATTATAAGCCATCGTGATACGAAGCCGACTGATGATAATTATTTTTAATGGGGAGCAACAAACGTTCCTAGCGTAAGACAGTTTTGTATATTGTTTGAAATAATTAGAAGATAAATTTCCTCATGAACTGCTGTTGAAGTTTTAATGATTTCAAACAAGATACGGGGATTGCAAGGCAAAAGTTGCTTCTACTGTCGGCATTCTTGGCCTCTGAGATTATGAAGTACGATTAAACTAATTGAAATCAAAGATCTCGAGCAAATGTGATCGTTGGATTACGGGTTATCAGCGAGGAGCGTTTGCTAATCCTGATGTGTGATCTTTCCGTCCGCCGGTAACAAAGAATCAAAAGCATGATAGGCTCGAATTTTATTCACTCAAACTTGTAATTTATCAGAGCCCCTTGCAAGTGAGTTTAATTAATTTTGTATGTTGGCCGGTTGAAATTTGAAATTTAATTTCACTCGTTCTTTTTCTTTTGCAACAAGTTTCTGTAACGCGCCGGGGCATTTAAATAAGCAAAATCGATAACGCTGGTCTTTTGCATACAAAATAACAATACAGGTAGCAAAAAAAAAAGTAAACGAATTGAGACGGGTAATTTGATTTCTCGGCAATTTATTTACGTTAGTCGCGCCGCGCACAGTCAGATATTCTTTTAGCTGTGAAACAAAACCGTTTGAAAAACAGTTGCTGAGACTCCGATGAATTGCATGCAAAAGGTTCCAGTCGGCGGAACAATTTAAAGCTCGCGGCGAGCATAAAGAGCTCGATGCTTTTCGCGTTTGATCTCCCAAGAGGACAGTTCGTTAACCGATGACACTTTTCTTATGACCATAATCCAATGGCGCTTTTGCCATTGCTTTTGTAACGTCATCTCGTCCGCCGGTTATAATGAAAACTATCAAAAGCAACATTCACAAAGCACATTTCATTAGTCGTCCAAATTAATCCGCACGTCAATTGGGAGCACCGAAAAAAAAAAAAACCGATAACACGGAGGGGTTAAAAAAATTTTAAATTAGATTCATAACCATTGACTCAAACTTGCGACTCGGCGCGTAACTCCAATCGAATTACTTGGCAATAAACTTAAAGCTAACTTTGTGCCCCGGGTTAAATTTACGCACCGAGCCACTATATTCGCGCAACAAATCCTAACATAATTTTAGGCAAAAGTGTAGCGAAACCGTGGGTCCAATAATTCGTTCGTCGGAATTTGTTAGCGGAGTGCATGTGGCGCTGTTTACCGTCGCACGACATGAACCAACACTGCGGGCACTGCAGACGAAACAGATGCGCGCGGGGTGAAACTTTCACCTGGCAGCAAATTGTCTCGCCCAAGTTTCCTCCGATACGGCAAAAGTGCCGGCGTGCCAAGTGGGGCGCGCCGTGTTACGCTCATTCTTTTTTTTTCCCCACTGCTGATGAGTATTCTTTCGAGTGCTTACGCAACAACAAACACGTCGCGTGATTGGCGCGATGTTTATCCGACGGCTGATAGCGCTAATACTGTTGACCTTTGATATATCTGTCGTAATGATAAGTCATCTAGCGTGTCTGTTTACCATTAGAGTTAAACATCTGACGCTCGACGTTAATCACAGATCTGCGAAATTTTATATTTACTCTACTTTAGATATGAAATATTACGAAACGAACACTGCAAAATGTTTAACATTATCAAACGCGAGTTCAGTATTTTAACCATTTTTATGCACAAGTATTCTAGTAAGGAAGTAGTTGATTTAAAGCTCAACGACGTTGCATTAAATTTAATGTCGTTTTATTTATAATGTTACATAGTTTATGAGCTAAGTAAATAACCAAGTTTTTTTTAATAATTGAGTATTTCAAACGTTTGGGTAGTGTAACTCAATAATAAGTCGAACCATTTATGGATCCTTAAATTGAGGAATTAATTTGTCTTGTTATCAAATAATACATTATGTTTTCATACTTTAAGTAATACAACTCGATGATACATCATATTTTAAGTAGCTCAATAAGAAGTAAAACCACTTATGTATATCCTTAAATTAAGAAATTAAATAATCTCATTATTAAATAATGCATTATATTTTCATACTTTAAGTAGTTCAGCTCATTAATAAGTCATACTTCGAGTAGTAAAACTCAATATAAGTCAAACAACGTATGTACCCTTAAATTTAAGAATTAATCTGACTTATTACCGAATAACACATTATATTTTCATATTTTAAGTAGTAAAACTCAATAATAAGTCATACCAATTGTAAAACTGCATTGTACTTTGTTATTAAATTATTTTAAGTGATGCAACTCGATGGAAATAATTCATTGGTTGATATGGTGATGACAAAATCGAAGGAAAAAATTGTCAAAGATTAACACTTGATTTTACTTAATTTGCAGACGCTTGCCAACGAACTTACTGTTCCTGGGGTGCAAACTGTGTCGTAACGGAGAACGGGCGAACGCGGTGCGAGTGTCCTACAGATTGCCATACGGAAGCAGCTACTGTTTGCGGTTCTGATGGCGTAACATACGCAAGTCACTGTCATTTACGACGAACATCCTGTCAAAATAGAGAGGTCACTCGAGTGAAACACCAGGGTCCTTGTGGTAAGTCTAATTCGATTACTTCAAGTTCAAGTGCTTTTTGTTATGACCTGCGACATCAATTAATACAGTCGGATAACCATCTTTGTGACTAATTCACAAAATCAACAGGATCTCGTTGAAATTCCGAGGTTGATAAATTGAAGCTAACCCGGGGGAAAAAAAAGAAGTTCAACAAATAATGGAGACAAAGATTTAAATTACACGATTGAAACCATTTCGTGACTTTTAAAATAAACTACATTCATCCTCAGATCTCTCTTTCAAAAAGTGAAATCCGCGAATTATGGCGACTCGAAATTGTACCGAGCTTTTTTGTTCGCGTAAAAAGATTAACGTAAGGCCGGCGCATTAAATTATATCGCGACTTGAATGATAGATCCACTTTTTGAACGCGGATCATCATAAAAGAGAATTAGCGAACTTTTGTGTTGCGTTACATTTTTTTTCTGTTTAACTCTCCGCGACGTGTATGAATCTTGGCGCGATGAGGGAAATTCATGGCGCTAATGAAACAATGCGAGGTGAATATTTGATGTTTCTGCAAACAGCCGGGACAGGACGAGTTAATTATACGAGCTGCCACTCCTCTGTTGACAACCATAACAAGAAGAGGAGCAACTTTTTTTTCGAAGACAAACGAGGTGTCAGGGTCGCGTGCGCAATGCGTCCGAAAAAAGGAGCTCCGAGCTTCTGTTCCACGAAGAAAGTGTCGCGAGCAAAAATAACGGGCTAATTATTGTCACACACTTTTTCGGACATTTACATGAGCCATGAAAAAAGAACGCTTGTTGAAGCTTAACGGCCCAGGAAAAATGCTGGATTAAGAGCTTCGTTATTGCCGTCAATGTTTCCGCTTGTCAACATTTTTCATTTCGTCTACTGTTTTCATCAGAAACAGTTTTTCAGCGGCATTAACACCAATATTGAAACGCAAAATTCATCGGAATCAAACAAATTTTGACAAACAAATAATCAATCATCAATTTAAGTAGTACTTGTCAGCGATTCGTCGGACGAATTTACATTCAAAAATTACAGTAGACCATGTCAATGTTCGTCCGGGCGAATGATAATTTCGAAATTTTAAGTGGTAGAGACGAGTGTGCAGTCAGACAGCTAAAACAAAACAACTTTTCAATGAATAACAAACAAACTTTTTTTTCCATTCATTTCTATAGTTTACACTAATGCGAATCCTAATCTTACAGGTAACATAAAGCTTTATATTTTCAAAGCAATACAAAATAAGAACTGTTCAGAGAAACGCGAATGATGAGATACAGCAGGCAGTTCGAAAATGAAAAAAAAAAATTTCCAGGACTAAAAAATGAACGAAAAAATGACGTCGTGAGACGTTATACAAGATGCTCGAAAAGATTGCATCCGATATCAGTATCGCGGTGCTAATACAAATATTCCACTGTTCGTCCTCGAGGACTTATTTCTATACTTGTATGAGCTCAAGTGAAGAAGTTCGTTTCTCGCGTTTATCTCAAATCGAAAGGTGGAAACATTGAAAATCAAATAAATACACAAACAAAAGTAGTACAACTCGATAATAATTCAGACCAACTGCATAATCTTAAGCTGATGATAAATTCGTTTAATTGTCAAGTACTATATTGTATTTCAGTACTAAGTAGTGTAACTCAATAATAAGTTAGACCAATATCGTACCTTAAATTGCAAAACTGATTTGCTTAGTGACAAAGTACTAAATTGTACTTAGTACCAAGTATTAATTTACTTTGAATGCTATAACTTGATAAAAAGTAGTCCAAGTAGTATAACTCAATAATAAGTCAAACTAATTCATAGCTCAAATTGGAAAACAAATTTATTTAGTAACCAAGTACTGTATTGTACTTTGAACTGATATAAAAAAAGTTCAAGGAACCGATAACATGTCTTAGAAAATTAATAATCCAAGACGGCTCATAATGTCTCGATTCGAATGTCAGAGCCGAAAAGCTATCCGTAATTTACTGCCAAGAAAAGTCAGATAAAACTTTAGTCACTTGGCGTCGCAAGCTGCAGATTTGGCTTTGGGTGTAATGAAGTGTACTGTCGTGATAATCCGTGATTAAGCTAATTTCATTCAAGGTAACTTTAACGCAATTCACAGTCCTCGAACGCATCCCCAAGTTTTTCGTTACCATAAAGTCTTCAGCCCAACCTTTTGCGGCTAAATCGCGAGAATGAATTACAAACTTTTGATTCCATTTTGCGAGTCGCAAAAATATTAATCTGACAATATTCTTTTGGATGAACGTCAATTTGATAAGATTCGGGGGAAAAAAATAAAAGAAAAAATACAGACTCCTTCCCGGTCTTCAGGAAGTTTTTCCCCAGTCACAAAAAAGTGGCATCGACTGGAACAATTACAGTTGATGAACGTAAGAATGAAACGCCCGCAAGATGGAATTAATTTTATCGGCTCAGGAACAACGACTGGAGCGCTCATTTGTGCCTCGCAATCGTGTTTATTCAAACCAACTGTCTTCTCTCGCTGCGGAGCATTTTTCAACTTCTATTTCCCCTACTTACAATGCTATCCCGTTCCCGATGATACTTCAATTATACTCCTCGTCCGCTTATTGCATTTGACTTCAGAATAAGAATAGCTATTGTCATATTTGAAACGTAAAGTATCGTTGATTGATTATATTGCATTCAATGGAAAAAAATAGGGGGAACAATTTTTTGTGTAAAAAAAAACTTATATTAATTGGGACTCGAGCAATTGAATGTGAAAAGGTAGCAAAAGGAATGGACGTAAAAATAAAATATATGTATACCGGTATTGTTATTAGTATCCCACAGGGATAAAAATATATACGGAAATATATTTCAAATTTATATTTTTTATATAAATTAAATATATTTTTTCGATAAAATATATATTTATTTTATATATCATTTATCTAACTTATTGCCGCTTTATAAATGATTTATGAATCAC
>JAAMPD010003079.1:0-11475 GCA_025266255.1 Trissolcus basalis
CATGATACACTCGACTCCCGCTAAGATCACGAGCTCGGGACCGGAAATACTCGCTAAGATCACGCGCATGCGCACTGTAAATTTTGTGTTTAGACTAAATTTTCTGGCGCGAAAATTTAAACAATGATAATATAAATTTTATTTATTATGTTAGTTTTTCAACAATATTAATAAATAATTATAAGATTTAATAAAATGATGACTTTAAAATGAATCTTTTTTTAAAATATTAAATTTTACAACAAATAATACACTAGTTATGAATGAATGATGATTTTTCAATATATTTTATTGATCGATTTAGTTTTGTTTTATTTCATTTATTTATCTTCTATTTTTTTATAAAAAAATTAAAAAAATTAGTTTCAAATTTAAATTTTCAAATTTACCGCCATGCCGGATATTCCGCCATACCGGTGATCTTGGTGAGAGCGGTTTCGTGATCTTAGCGAGAATGTGATCTTAGCGAATGTGATCTTAGCGAGAGTCGAGTGTATTGATAATATATTGACCATATATTTTTTAATATTTTTCATATATGGACTGTATTACATAAATGGTTTATCATATATAAGAATATCGAATTATATTTGACCATATATGATTTTATTTCGCAAGAAATACCAAATACGTAGTTTATGTCACATATATAATCATATTTACAACATAGATACAATATTTTCACTCAAATATGGACTTACATATTATATATAAATTCTACAATCCATATTTCGCCAAATTTCAAGTTAACCGTTCCGAACGAACTAAACTGAAAAAAGATATGGAAAATTATTGATTTTATTCTGGTATTTTTACTTTTAGTGCGAACGTGCATGCTCACCAGTCGATTAAACATAAGATCTAATTAATTGCAAATGGTTCGTTAGGTTGAAGAGAAGCAAGTCATAGAGCTGTGTATGTGTCCGGGCAGAGCCACGTTCTCTGTTCGTTTACACGAAACCATCCGGGATGCTCATGCGGCCTGTTCGCCAAACAAGTGTCATTACGCAGGTTGCATGTGTCGTGCCTACCTGGCAGAGCGCAACGAGCTTCCGGATCCGGTGACACATGACCTTTCTCTCATTCTGGTCAAAAAGATAGTCAACGTCATTTGACCCCGCTTCGCTGAACCATTTTGTGCCCTCAAACAAACGTTCTTTCAACATTTAAAAATTGAAAAAAAAACAACAGAATTAGCTCAAGAAAAAATTCTAAATTCATATCAGAACAAAATAATTCATATTAATGATTGATAAAAAAATCATTCAAGATGAAATAATTAATTTCGAAAAATAAATTATGTTCGTCCTTACGGATGAAAATATATCCGCCAAAATATATTCTGTTTTATATTTTATAGGTGTATATAATGAAATTTATAAGAAATATATTCCACACGGACAAAAATATATGTCAAAATATATGCAAAAATTATATTTTAAATATATTTTTATATAAATTAAAATTGATATTCAATTTATATAAGATCTTGCCGCTTTATATTTAAAAATATAAATATTTTATATACGAAGTATATGAGTTTATATTTTATTTATATAATATATTTTAAATATAACTCAAAATATATTTTTTGATAAATCAGATATTATACTTATTGCTAGAATATATTTTCTACACGAAAAAAATATTTTGTTTATATATAAAATCATATAAAAAATATAATACAATTCAATAATATATAATATGAAAATATATTTCCGTCCGTGCGGGCGTTCAGATAATTTATGGTCAAGGAGGAGGGGAATTAAAAATGTTTGAAAAAAAAGATGGGATAAGTGGATACAAAAAGTAGACCCGGAAGTTACACGATTGACGTGGTACCTTTTCAGGGTAATTATTTATCAGTTTTTTTCTCTTTCTTTTTTTCTGAACCCCGGGCAACTTTGCTGTTTGTAACTGCTGGAGGCGAACAGATATAACACTGCGGCGCTGCTGGATGTAGCCGACATTCTTTTGCTATCGAAAGGCAATCCTTCTCCATCGACTGAGAGCTATTTGTGCGAAAAAATGGCTACCCGATCCTCATCTAATCTTGCTATTTGTGCGGATTCCTTTGAGTATCGATCGACCGCTTCTGCAGGCGTCTCTCTCGGCGTGTGGAATCAATAGTTCTAATCCCTGATAAACCAGTGATTGATACAGACATCTCAGTTAAACGAGTGATAAGTTTTACATCGAGAAAAATTATACACCGACAAGTGATTCATGATTGCCGGTAGATTATCCAAAGTTACGAGATTTTGCTCGGGTGGAAGGTACAATACGTCTTCCCATTTTTTAAATTGGAAATTGTAACGAGAGTATTGAAAAGTGAAAATAAAAAAGCCCAAATCGAAATGAATACTTGAACGAATATTTATTTGGCAGCTGGGATTTTGAATTTTTAGTTTTAAACTTGAAGTGTAAAGTTACCTCATATGTGAAATGTAATTTCCAACTTTTTGCAATTTTTTGCAAGTTTGGAGTTAAAAATATTTCAGTTTCAAAGAATTTTAAGGTTTTTGTGTGAAATAAAATGTAATGGAAAAATATAAATTGTTTATATGATTTTTACAATTTTGTTGTGAAAATGCAAATGATTTTTTGCAATTTTACAGTTTTCATTTGATATTGAAAAAAATTTGTAGTAAATTTACAAATACATTGTAGAGTTACAATATTTTAGACATAAATTTACAGGTAAAATATAAAGTTACTACTTTTTTAATATGCACTGTAAGGTTACATAATATTTACTGTAATGCTACATTTTTATAATAAAATCGAAATTGTTTTAAAGAATTTTACAATTACTCATTTAATGTAAACTTACAAAATAATAACTTTGATTTCACATTTTGTCGTAAAATTACAGTTTCTTACATGTACTTTCACGGTTTCTTTTGAAAAAAATAATTTCCTGGCAAATTTACACATACAATGTAAAATTCTAAAAGAATCATTAGTTTCTCTTATATATTCGAGAAAAAAATGAAACGATAAAAAAAATTAACTCAACTATGAAATTTGTTTACAAAAATTAATTCAAAAGATAAAGTTAATTTTGTAATTAGTGCAAGATTAAATTTGCTATTAAGGTATTGTAGAAGGGAGGGGGGGGGGAAGACCTTGTGCCCACGAGCATAAGAACGATAAAATATATATTCATAAGCAAATCATAAGCATCAATTGTATTTGCTTTCACTTCGTCATCCGTTGGAAATGAGTTTCTAAATCCGTCCCAAACATGGTCGCACGCGATGAAGAGACCGAATAAAAGTTTTCGCTCCAATTGCAAGACCAGTTCTCGATTATTTCGAGCACGCCGTTCCGAAAGTTAGTTTCGCAGAATGAAATGATACTCTCGGACAGTGGCCAATTTTTGTTCGACTCTTCCTTTTCTGCGATCGTCCAAATTTTGCAATTCCAAAACCGCCCTAATTGTCCGCGCCTGCTAACGTCCGAGCTGATCCGCAGTTTTCGATTGGTCCTTGCGGTCCTTCCAGGACCATTATCCTCGGTTCCTTATGACGCCCAGTGACTGTCAATGATAACGACGAAAATTCACGCAAATATCGACTACGATGAGAATTGTGCCGTTCCCACATTTGCGCGCATTAACTTAAGTCCACGACTGTGTCAACGTCCGAAAATCGATTGCGTTCGTTATCGCCAATGACGCGTGTCCGATCCGCTCGTCACGTTTTTGGCAAGTTAATTAAAAGGGATTGATGATATCATCCCGAGGGATATCACAGTCTCGTCTAATTGATTTTTGTTTGACCAGTCCCAAGCCTTGTCCACCCCATTAGCTGTAATTTATATTTCAACTTTTTTTGTCTTTCCTTTTTTTTTTTTTTTTTTTTTAATTACAAACATGTTCCATCCAATGTAAAAGATAATTCATAAACGTGCACACATATTCCAACTTACTTCATTTTTCCAACTTTTTGAAACAATTAAAAATAATAACAACCGTTTTTCTTAAATATTATAACCTACCTATATTTTATGTACATTTTCAATTTTTATTCATAAAAAGTTTATTTATAATTTATAAATATCCCCTAAATCTTTCATTCATACGAAATATTGTTGAAAAGAATTTTTTCAATAGAATGTTTCTGCTTGAAAAAAAAACAAACGTTACAAATTTTTTTTTTCGGGCTGAAAAATTTTTTCCCCCAAAACCAAATTTGGCAAACAATGTTATTTTGCAAATGTTCAAACATTTTTCTCGCCGCGGAGTGAACCGTAAACAAGAACGAGCCGAACTTTTTGTAAAACCTCATCGAATGCACTTCACGTGCAGTTCGTTTTCAAAACGGGGGAAGAAAGGGGGATTTATAGTAGGTTGATAAAAAAAAAAAAAAAAAAAAAAGAAGAAATGGAAACCGTTCGATAAGACAAATCAGCGATTCAGTTCTTGAACGTTATGAATGTTGATTCACAAATTCGCGTCACCCCGGGTTTGATTTAATTAACCGCCGATCTAACGCATTCCGCGGCTCGGGATCTCGTTTAACGTTCGTTTCACTATCTTTTTCTTGTGCAAAAGTTGGTAGTCACGTATCAGCCATAAAGTAGATCGTGCTCACCGTGCAAATGTAACCCGGGCGCGGGCACGAGTCCGGCTTTCATAATGAAGAAAGTAAATTCACGTCAGGGGCGCAAAGAAATCGTGATAACGCGGAAAACATACGATTTCTCAGCCTCCCCGTCGGGAATAACTCAAGGCGGAACGCGAAAACTCATGTGATCGCTCAATAGAAAACTTTCGGGCTCGTCCGACTGTCGATAAGCGGTTCAAGCCGATTAATATTTAACCTGCTAATTTCCCCCACCCCACTCTCCGTTTCCTCTCGGCTTTTGTTTTCATTGATCAAAATAAATGTTGACGTGTTAATTGTGGGGTTATAAGAATCGAGCAGAGTCAAGGCAGCGAAATTGCTCGGCTTATATGAAAATATTTCCGTGTAATTAATACTCGGCCATTAAGCCGCTGTGAAATGACTGTCAGCCCGATTTCTACCCCGGGATGCTTTGCATTTTGATGGCGATTTTTAATGAGGTCATCTCGGATAAACTTTCGTGGAATTTCTAATTATTACTGACTCGAAACGAAATTATTGGCACTCTCCTTTCTTTCTTTCAAGTTTTAATTTTTGTTTTTTTTTTTTTTTTTTTTTTCTGGCTACTCTGTTCTGGTTTTTAGTAATAATTTATTCTGAATATTTGACGGATTAGGAAGTCAATTTGAGAGAAGCGAATTTGAGAGAAAATAATATTCCGGTGAGTGTATAGGATTCGTAAATCAACAGGGTACAAGATAACAAGCGAGAACTCTATAGAAAAGTACTTAGAGTTTTAATTATAGAGCGCGGTAAAATAGTATGGATGCAATTAAAACTTGATTATTGCCTTTTAAGAAAGATTTCCGGTTCATTCGGCAACGCTGCTGTTCATGTTGTAACAAACTTTTAGCGCATCGATTCTTTATTAACTACACCCTCATTGTTTTCGCCGACATCAGCGCTCTAATGATTTCAATTAAAAATTTGACGGTATAACCTCCAGGAGTGGAGGAAAAAATTTGCTGAAACCGAGCCATTTCAATTTTGCACGTCTTTTCAAACTCAAACTTCATAAATTGCCCGATTTATTACGTATAAATGTCAAACCGTGCCTTCTTTTTTTTTTCTCTCATATTTTTGCATACAAAAATTTTATCATGTTAAAATTGTTATTCGCAAAATTTGTTTTTCAAGTAAATTTTTCATCAACACATGTTTTTTTCTGAAAATTTAATATATGTAATTACATATTCCATGTATAATGTATATAACTATACATATTAACAATATTCATTTTGGAAAATTGATTTGAAAAATTCAAAATGTTAAATTTGTTATTAGCAAAATTTGTTTTCGTAATCCATTTTTTATCGGCACATTTTCGTTTTTAAAAATTTAATACATGTAATTACATATTCCATATATAATATATATAATTGTGCAATATTCAATATTCATTTTGGAAAATTGATTTGAAAAATTCAGAATGTTAAATTTGTTATCAGCAAAATTTGCTTTTGGAACCAACTTTTTATTGACAGATTTTCTATTTTGAAAATCCAATATATGTAATTTGATATTCCATATATGATATAAAATAATTATATAATATTTAATATTCCTTTTGTTAAATTACTTAAAACAGATTGTTCAGTAATAATTTGTATCAAAAATGTATTTTTTTTTTCCATTAAAATGAATTACTGGTTTAATTAACTAAAACTTTTGAATGGAACATTAGTTATAGAAATTTGAGCGACCATAATAAACTAAAACCATGAGCCTCTTTCTCTTTCAATAAAGCGGTTTGAGGGTATTAGCATAGTCCCAGGGAGAGGTGCGTATTCAACCTTGGTATATACGCGGCATAACGAAAGCTCAGGGCAAATTGCAAGACATTGGAAATTTCGGGACAGTCCGGGAACTCGAATTGAATGAAGAAGGTCTTCGAGTGAGATTAAATCGGGGTGTCTGGCGCCTGGTCGATTCGGCTTCGATTACAGCCGACGACGTAGGTTCATTGTAACTAAATGGGTTGCCGACATACTTTTTCCCAGCTTATCGCCGGCCCGTGCCAATTTGCACAAGTGTTTTCAGACACCCGAGATTTTCTTTCTCCCATTTCCATTCAAAGAACAAAAATATATCATGTCACTTGGAAATCCAAAAGAAAATTTCACTGTCACATTTTGTTTCCATCAATTAACTCAGCCCATTTTCATTTTACTTTGATATTTCTCTTCATTTGTTTATATATTTTCTATTTTGACAATTTAGTTTCTACTTTTCAGTTTTCCCGCACAGACGAAAATATATTTTCAAAATATAAACAAAATATATTTTTCGTGTAGAAAATATATGCCGGCAATAAGTATACTATTTTAGTATACTTATATATATAATATATATAAATATATAAGAATAAGTATAATATTTGATTTATATTTTTTTTATAAATTCTATTATATAAATTTATAAAATATAAAATAGAATATATTTTAGCGGATATATTTTCGTCCGTGAGGGTTGGCTTGTTAATTTTAATATTTTTAATTCTCATTTGATATTTCGGGACGTTTATATTTTATGAAAAAATACAGAAAGGGATCAGAAGTTAATCGGCTATTTTTTTTGACATGAGACTTTTCTCTTTGAGCCGGACGACTAAATTCACGCGAAACGCCGTTCGATCAGTGTATCAGCGTCACACGGTGAAATAACATTATGACACGACCGTCGAGCGACATATATCTGTAAGTGAACGGAAGTTACGTGACCGCTTGTCACGTCTTATTAAACAACGAGGGTGGTTTGATCTCAGCCGACGATAATTCGCGCCAGACCTACTTACGCATGATGTATTGCTAAACGTAATGCCGGCAAATTCGCGAAAAGTGTTGCGTGCCGTTGAGTTGATGGTCGCGCCCACTCGGATTGAGTTATTTCGCTGAAGATTGCGATGAAAAGTCTAACGTCAGATCAAACAGCAGTCATCCAGATTGCTGTTTTATTGCCTTCGGTTCTGAAACAATTAAAACATTGTCAGAAACGTGAACGTTTTATAAAATTTCAACTGAAGGAGATGGATTTGTGTGTGAGTTTCATTTCTTTGTGATATATATGTATGTGACATCTGTAGATATGTAACATCCATATATGTGTGACTTATGAATGAGTCACATCTATGTATGTGTGACATTTATATGTGTGTGACATCTATATATTCGTGACGCCTATGTATGTGACGTTTCTATATTTGTGACATCTGTATTTGTGTGACATATTTATGTGTATTGCATCTATATGAGTGACAATTATATGTGTGTGACACCTATGTGAGTAACATCTATATATTTGTGATACCTATGTGTGTGACATCTATATATTTGTGATACCTATGTGTGTGACATCTATATATTTGTGACACCTATGTGTGTGACATCTATATATTTGTGATACCTATGTGGGTGATACTTATATATTTGTGACACTTATTATATTTGTGTGACTTATATATAAGTGACATCTACATAGGTGTAATATCTATATATATATGTGTGTGACACTTCTGTATATGTTGCTCATATATAAGTGACACCTATATTCGTGTGACATTCATATGAGTATGACATCTAAATAAGTTCCACTTATTTGTGCAACGCCTCTACATCTGTATGACTTGTATATGAACGTCATAAATAATTGTGATATCCATATATATACGTGACACGTATATGTCCGTGAATTACATATAAATAAACTTTACAATTGAATACGAAATATATATTCCAATAAAAATGTGTATCATTTCAAGTATCAAATGAATATAAAATATTCTAAACGTTCAAATTCAAAATGGTCTGAATTCTCATTGAACCAGATACATAAAAACGTTATTTTCATAGAAAAATAGAATTGACCAGTTTTGATAAAGACCTCGATCAAAATGCCGGTGGAAAAACAAGCGGTCGGATGGCTGTTTGGTAATATACGCAAATTTTATTGCACAGAAAATGTAAATCGGTACGAATTTGAATTCGCAATTGCCAGTAACAATATTTCACTTATGTCGCTTAGGCTTAGGTTAAATGTCCATAACTCATCCATCCTAGCGCAAGAGCAAAATGTCTACCACCGGGAGAGAAAATGAAGCTGGAATTAGTCCAGGTGGAAAACTTACGATTCGACTTGGAACATTTTTCTCGTCCGGCGAGCGACGAGGACAGGTTATATTTTGAGTTGGCTTCCGGTTGAGCGCAGATTTAAATGCTATTTTCCGCGAGTGGCTTAACGATAAGAGCCGTTTCCGGCGAAACGAAACGCGGTGACTAAACGCGTATATCTATGAAGGCGTGCATGCACCGAGGTAGGTAGGAAGTAGCGCAACTCAATTACCGCTCTGCCTCGTGGATCGCCGATGCCATGAAGACGTGCAGGACGGTACACTTGTAATTATCAACTCTTCGAGATTATCCGTAATTAGTTGTTACTGATTAAGCTGATAAGTTGTTATTGGGGTCAAATAAGGGACCGTTTCAAGTCTTATTAACACCAGCGATAAGTCGCTAATAGATAACAATTAACGCGCCCTATCTTTCAAAATTTCACGAATTTCCTTACCCCGTGTCGGGTTCTGTTAAAAGCGCGATTAAGTAAGTTGGATCATGACTAAGCGAAACTCCAGCTTGTATGTTTGGCATGAATTTTTGAGCAAACTATATTTACCTTCCGGTCTTATTCATACTAACAGTTTGCCCTACGTAATTGGTATCGATTGTTGTAAATTAATATGCACTGAATAGACATTGTTCATTCGAGCTTGTCAACTGTTGTAGTTTATGTTTGTTTCTAACTATTTAACTAGAAAAAAATTATTCCATTAAACAATTTTGTTCTAATTGGTCTTACGATATATTACGGATCGTTTGTTTTAAATTTGAGTTTCAACTCGACTTGAAATTTAAAAATATATCATATAATTTTTATATATTTTATATTTCATATATCGATTCTTGGAATTATATACTACTTAGTAGAATATATATTATATATAATACAAATAATTTAAATAAATACAATTTTTTTGTTGCATATAAAAAGTGTAATGAAGATAATTGTTTTTTATTTTTAAATTCCAGTAGATCAATGAATTGAAAATTTGATTTTCATGTTGATGTTTTCATTTAATAAGCTTATTCATTAACAAAAATATCAATAGCAAAATAAAGAATTAGATTAGATTATTTAATTACCTCCTACCTACACACTTATATGTTGGATTATCAAAAACCCACAGGATATGAAAACACACGATTTGCAACAGAATTTCAGAAAGAATAAATGAATGATTCAACTGGTTCTGAAAAATTCACTGTTTCAACGCTCATATGAAACTTGGCAAATAAATAAGAGGAATTATTGACGAGTTGGAAAATTTTTAAATGTAATCTTTTTATAGTTATGAAAAAAAAAACCGAATTTAATTGAAAAAAATAACGTCTGAATAATTTGCACTGATAGGTCGCAGAATAAAGGAGATTATAAATTGCAACAAAAATATCGTGATCCAGATATAAACATGCGGTCGAACCGAGCGCAGGGGTCAGGGGCTTTGACTCGACAATAATAGGGGCTCTCGTTAAATGCACTCGCTGGTGGAAACAGGATCTTTACGTGCGATAAGCCATAGATGACCGGCTTTAATTGACGCACTAGAAATAATAATCCGAGTTGTTTACAGTGCACATCGCGAGATAAAATATGCAGCATGATAACAAGTTCGAAGGAAAAAAAACATCCAATTCCCATATGATGAATTCCGCGAGGCACTGGGCATGCATAATTGAGCTTCTTCAGCAGGACATTGTATGCGGTTCTTGATTTCTACGGAATGTCGTATTTCCATCCGACGCGACGTTCAATGGGGCTCATATATTTTATTCATTCGAATTGTTTGATTAAAAAAGAAAAAAGAAATTGTTAGTCGAAACAAATCATTTTCTTGTTCAATTTTAAATGAGCTCATTTCAAAATCATGGAATTGTTGTTGGATTCATTATTATGATTATTATAATTATGATATGTATGTCTGTGATATTTATGTGTGTGACATATATGTTTGAGTGACTTATATATGAGTGAAAATTATATAGGGGCGATATAAAGTTTCTGCGTGACATCATATATGTGTGACATATATAGGTGTGACATTTATATCCCACACGGACAAAAATATATTTTAAAATATATTTTACATATATTTTATATATTTAAAATATATCCGTGTATACTCTACATATAAGTCATATATAAATTATTTATAAAGCGGCAATAAGTGATATAAATAAAATATAAAATAAATAAAAAATTTTTAATCGATTTTAAATTTTCGATAAATAAATTTTATCGAAAAAATATATTATATTTATATGAAAAATATAAAATTCAAATATATTTACGCGTATATTTTTGTCCCTGTGGGATGTGTGACTTATTTATGAGTGACACCCATATATGAGTGATATCTACGTATGTGTGACACCCTATGTATGTGAGAACTTTATATTTGTGACATCTATATGTGTGTGATAACTGTATTAGTGTGACACCCATATATATGTGACATCTACATATTTGTAACGCCTATATATGAATGACATATATGAATAAATATGAAATATACCCAGGCAAAAATTTATATATGTTGCCATATATGTAACATATATGCGACATATATGTAGCATTTATGCAACATATATGCGCCATATATGCCGCATATATGTCACATAAATGCAGCCATTTATGTTACATATATGTCGCATATATGCCTGCATATATGACAACGAACCATAAATGTTTGCATATATGTTGCATATATACCGACATTTATGCCTGCATATAT
>JAAMPD010003080.1:0-11474 GCA_025266255.1 Trissolcus basalis
GTGTACGGATTTTAATGTGCACCGGGCGAACTGCATCTGAGATACGCTTGCACTTAGTTTTGATAATGTTCCGAGAGTTGAATCGACTTGATATTTGTACACTGGTAGGTCATGATCAGATCTGCTCTGAGAAAATTGGCAAGGCTGCGAAATCGACTCAATTGTGTGTACGAATTTTTAATGTGCACCGGGCAAACTGCGTCTGAGATCTTGATTTTGAATACAAAAATTGATTGATATTTGTTATAAATTCGTCTTCGGCGCAATGGCATATATTTTTTTTTATTCCGGCGCAATTGCATGGACGCAGAATTAGACGGAACTGCACGTGAATTTAGCACGTGAATTCGAAAACTGCACTGCACGTGAATTCGAAAACTAGATATTATTTGTCAACGGTTTTTCATGAAAATTCAGTGTTCTTGTTTAGGAATGTGCAAAATAACTGAAAAATCCACGATCGTCTCGTTAAATAAATTTACAAGCACATCATCAATTTTTCGTGAACAAACATTTCAGTTAAATTTTTCTTGAGTCCCTCGAAATTAAAATTTTTTTGACGGAATTTTCAATCAACATTGTAAATTATTTTCAGTTAAATAATTCATAACCGTACAATAAAAGGTGGCCAAAAAATCAAGTTTTTCAAGCCTGCATTGGGATTTAAGATAAAAACTTCTGCAGCGCGTAGTCTGGACCTTTTTGCATGGCTCGATGTGGCCGTTTCAATCGTAATTGGTCCCGGTTTAGCGCGATTGCGTCCGATTCTTGCCTCCGATGAATAAAACCGACAATAAATGGCTAATTGGGCTGCGACTTTTCGAACAGCCACTATTGAGACTTCGATTGCTCAGAGCCAAAAGCTCACTCTAGATACCCGCTACAAAGTCGTGCATTGAGTTGCAAACTGTTTTTACAAAAAATGAGGATAGTTTTTTGTCGTAAAATAAGCTGCATTTTGAGTGTGCATTGAAAAATCGACATACGTTGTGTAGAGCTCAAAATCATCTTTGAGAAAAATGCTCGACTTGTCGACGACCTCAACGTAGAAAAAAAAGGAATTGCTACGAAATCACGCATCAATTTGCAAATCGTTTTCACAAACAGTGTGTCGTAGAAGACACGGTTAAAAAGTGACGAGAAAATTTGAAGGACTAAGTGGGATATCGTTTTTAGAGGTTACAAAACTTTAGATACCCGCTACAAAATCATGCATCGAGTTGAAAACCGTTTTTTACAGAAAGACACGGTAAAAATTTGAGGGACTAAGTGGGATATCGTTTTTAGAGGTTACAAAAGGTACACGATGGGTTGTGTCGTATAAATAAATCGAGTTTAGTTTTTAAGCTGAAAACGTGGGTGAATTCGGTTGAGAGAGTCAGCGAGCGTATTCATACTGAGACGACGGACGTTGGCTGGCCGATCACGTTCGTAATTCGATAAAGAAAAACTGAGTCAGAATCCTGGCGCAATTAGTCGATATTTGAGTGCACAAAAAATGCCGGGCCCACTCGTTATGTCGGCGGTTGCCGAAGCGCTGACAAAAAGCACAAATGCGGCACCTTGTTAGCGCAAGGATCCTACGCCAATAACACGGACGTTAACCCGCCCCGAGAGCCGATGGACAAATGAATCCATTAGAGAAAACAGATATGCCGTATCGCCACTTTTTCGAAAGCCTCGCGCGCATCCGAGTAACAAACAGTTTTGTCAGCGCCCGCTTATTTACAATCGTTACAACCAAATAAGGCTTTGCGATGCTTTTCCCACCGCCGTCGCGGCCATCTTATATTTTTATACCGAAACCATTTTTATTGACGCGCGAGCGTAAAACAATTCCCGCGCAATTAACGACAACACGCGAGTTTATTTGCCGACTAATTTCAACGGAAAAACCGCGACCGCCAGGTGAAAAGCTGCACTAATTGGCAAGAAAATATCAAGAGCCTGCTACCATTTATGACCCGGAGGTCAGCTATGTAATTACCACTCGACACACAGGTGCGGTCAAAAGTTATGTCACTGATGATATGGCATGACCGAACCAAAAACAAACTTACACTTTAACCATTTTGCTGTTGCCCTTCGGTTATATTTATTGTTTAATCAACTTATTTAAAATACTCATGTCAGAGAGGTATCTTAATTTGCAACGGGCAAAAAGTTGCAGACGTCAACTTCAATAGCAAAATAACGTTGCCGACTACAATTTCAAAATCAGAACAACAACACTGGAATAGGAAAAAAATTAATTACTAGAAAAGTTTGTGATTGTAAATTAAAATTGATTCTAAATTTGTTGTGGTGTGGTTTTGTAATGGAGGGACGTATAAGTGGAAGGTCTCACAAAAAGAAACTTCATTATAATAATTAAGTTCATTATTGCGATTCAAGGTAATTAATTAAAGATGCATTCACATCGAGAAAGTGAAGATAAAACATTGAGTTACAATTAGGCGTAGCAACGTTGCACGCATCGAGTCACACCTGTGACGACCGACGGAAGTCTGGAAAGAATTAGACATGGAGAGTATGCTGCCGGCATGTTAACACACCACTGACAAGTGCTTTGTTTTCTACATCAAATCCATCATTTGTATCTCAAATCTGGTTACATTTCGCGTTAAACAAATTTCATCAGCATAAGGTTCCGTTCAATACACAATGGAACATGTTTTTTTTTTATCAACGAACACCTATTTTTCTTAATTAACCTTCTATGAGTTTGTCTTGTAGATGAAAAGTTTCAATATTTAGTTAAAAAATGATTTGTTAATTATAAAATACCGATAATTATTTAGGTAGAAGCTAATTTCAGTTGGAAAACGAGTGGTTTTTGAGATAAAAACTTGAATATCCAAAAATCCGCTAGGTGGCGCATCCTAAAATTTTGTCCGCAAGTAGGCTGATATTTCTACTAAGAAAAACTATATATAAAACTATAAAACTATTCTTTTTTCTATACATACTATAAAAAGACCATTAAATTGCATTATAATTATTAGGAACAACTTCTTTTTACTTGGATATGTTAAGAGGATGTCAAAGTCGATTTAATACATTACCGATATTGTGACATTTTTATCAATCGATACATTTTTCTCAAATATAAACATATAAGAAGATGAATATTCAGATGATTATCTAATCATTGTTGAAGAATATTTCAAGATGTAAAACGAAAAGATAGACTGTAAAATACGATCGTAATCAGTGATCGCGTTTATTCAGGTGTGATTTTTGTAGGTTAGAATTTTCAAAAAATCACGGTTACTAAATGATCGCATTTTACAATCAATATATATATTTTATGTCGCAAATTACTCTTCGACGGTTCAAAATTTATCTGATATTGAATTCAATAAATAAATTTCATCATTAACCTTCCATATAAAACCATCAAATTTTAGTTCTCCGGCCAAATTCAGAATTGAAACTTTACAACAGGTTGATTTACAGCTATGAGTAAATTCGTCAATTTAAATTGAATACTAAATATCATATTAATATGAGAAAATCAAACAAAAATAAAAGTTTTGAAAATCGAAAATATTATTCAACAAAATATCATTCATTCGGTATTACAAATTATGTAAAAAATTAATAAGTATGTTATAAATCATTTTTTTCGTCAAAATTTAAATTATTAAATACTCAAACTGATTTTTGATTTTGATTTCTTAAATTATGCCTGTGTACTACTGTAACATAAGTTTATTTCTTGAAAATTTAATGTTTTCTCATGACCACAGATTTTATTTTATTTCAACACCAAAATTTGATTTTTCCAATTGGTATCCTTTATATTTGAAATCGTCTAAATGATTCTACAATCAAATCAACGTTATTTTACTTATTGATTGAACTGATGAACCAAAAATCAAAAATGAAATTTTTTGAAAATGTTTCAAGAAAATATTATAATTGGATACACAGCGAAAAATCATCTGATTCAATCAATTTTTTTTAATCCGTTCAGTTTTCTTAAAATGCTATCTGCTAACAATATTCAAATCATATTTTGACAAATTTGACAAAAAAAATTTTAATTTTCCAATTTCATTAGACTTAGTCTACAAAGCTTCTAAATATGAGCAAAGTTTCAAAAATTTCATAAAACTAGTCTAATTTCAAAAAATTCAACCAAAAACCAAAAATTTGCCTAATTTCATCAAAATATACAAAAACTTGTTCAACATTCCACTTGAACCTCCATTTTTCTGTTTCATTTGTCATAACCATTTGAAGAAACAATTGTTGAATCCGAAACATTCTGAATTTTGAACCACTGAATAGTGACTTGATTTAAAAGTTGATTAATGGCATTATAAAAGTACACGACACGTCCTTCAAAAACTTGTGAAGAATCACAACATCCATAAACAAATCAATTTTTTCGGTCGATGATATAAACTCGGTTGACATTTAAATTGACCGGTCCAGTCGGGTCGGAGAATAAACTGTCGTACTATTTTTGTCGCAAGTAATGTGCGGTTGCGTGATTGTGTGCCCGGACAATTTGAAAAATGCTCATTATTAATTTACATTTATACATCAGGCGGGATTGGATCAATAAATTGTTGATCGCGATAAGAAAGGCATTCGTCAGTGAAATAAATTCGTAAAACGTCTGAACGGGGAGCATATACGCCGTGCGATGACAATCTCGCCGCTGGACCGGCTAGGTGTGGTCCTCACGAGGCGGCGAGCCAGCGGATTTCCAAGAACGCGAGCCATTAGAACTTCTGCCTGGTGTTATAAATTGTACATCGTTTAATTAGGCTCGCTCCTCTGCTCGTCGTCATGGTCTCGCCACGCCGGTCGTTGTTTACCATTTGCCCAACCCTGACTCCGGGCCTTGCTATCTCCAAGCTACCGTGCATCAAATTGGGTCGGAATCGGGACCGTCGCATCCTTCGTTTTGCCTCCGCCGCGAAATAAATGTCAACGGCTTGCCTTTTCGAATATCCGCCCGGCAACGCGAGTTAACGTAATTGCTTCTTATATTTTTATACAAATAAACATGTGCCTCCCCTTTTTATTTCTCCTTTGCATCTCTGACGAGCCAGCTAAGTCCATTTTTTTGTTCCATCAACCTGAAATTGAATTAAAAAAAATGAGCACTTTTTTTTTTTTTTTTTTTTTAAGAAATATATATACATTTTATAGTTTTCTCTCTCTTTGTGGATCGCCGCCATTTTTCAGTGCGGAATCAAAAAGAAACGAGACCGAAACGAGCCTCTCTGAAAAGTTGTTTAGATTAAGAAGTAACGAGCGTATTTAACGACAGGACGTTTCACAGGTCGTTTATTGGCAGTTTCATTAATTGGAGAACATTTTAATTTCTCGGTGCGTCCTGGACGGTTGCGTTTTCACGAATATATCGATCCAACGAAATCGAAACGGTCCGCGCGCGGCAGGTTTATGCGCGACAGCCGGTTAGTCGAGCAGAGGCGAAAATTCCAGGCTTATCTCGGCTGATGAAGTCGAAATTAGTAGTAGCTACTGTACACGGCCGAGTGTGATGCACACGTACGCACACTTGCCCGGACAACCGTAAGTGTTGGATTCTCGGCCGTTGTTAAGTAAATTGGGTCCCAACCGGTTTCTTATTTCGTGGCCACTGTCTTACTCGGTCGTACAAGCTCGCCAACAAGAACCTCTTAAAAGATTGCGGGCTGCACCTCCCGAACACATTCTCCTTCGCTTTGGTCTTTCGTCCGATGTAACATTTTTTTCCCCACTTTTTTTGTTTCATTTCATTCATTCATACTTTCCTTTTTTCGCGAGTCTGATTTTGGAATTTATTCTATGCCGAATGAAATAGAATTTGCAAATTAGACAAATTTTTATACTTTCTCGTCAGTACAGGTTGAGTTTAAGGTTTAAAAGTTTGAGTTACCTTCGTGGTTTGGTTAGGACAAACTATAATCCAACCTGGATTTATATTCTGGAAATATTTTCCACTTTTTGGTTGGTTCAGAAATCGAAAAATCATTCTCAGCTGTTGTAATACCAACAAATGTGGCAGTAATCAAAATGTGAAATTCCGAAAAAAATTGGATGTTGTTGCTTTTTGCCTGAATAATATTTGCCACTTTCTGTTAGGGTCCAGAATTCAAAGCATCATCTACAGCTCCTGCAGTACCAAAAAATGTTAACAAATGTTACAAAAATCAGGTCTTCAGAAATTGAACAAGATAAAATTTGCAAAATAGAAAAGTTCAAATTTTTGTCATTAGTAAAGTGAGAATGATTTTGAAATTAGAGTTATTTTCATTTTTTGGTTAGTAACCTAACCTCTAAAATATTTTCCGCTTGTTGTTATGGTCCAGAATTCGAAATTTCATCGACAGCTTCTGTAACACCATGAATTGTAAACAAACGTGACAAAAATCAAAACTTATTATTGAAACGTATTATTCTGAAAAATTGCATGATATGGTCCAACATGCAAAAAATCATCCTCAGTTCCAGCAGCGCTGAAAGATGTAAACAAATGTGGCAAGAATCAGATTTTTTGAAATTGAACAAAATTAGATAATTTTCATAAAATATTTTCATTAGTATAGTGAAAATTAGTTGAGAACTGGAGTTACCTTCATATTTTGATTAGTCCTAACCTCAAAAATATTCGTCACTTTTTGTTAGGATCCGGAATTCAAAATATCCACAGTTCCTGCAGTACCATAAAATGTAAATAAACGTGACAAAATTCAAAACTTGTATTATATTCTGAAATAATTGAATGTTGTTGTTTTGAACCGTCAAAATATTTGTCACTTTCCGTTATGGTCCAGAATTCAAAAAATCATGCACATCCTGCAGCGCCAAAAGATGTAAACAAGTGTGGCAGAAACGAGAACTTTTGGAATCCTGAAAAAAATGGGATATTGTTATTGATTTTTTAGAACCAATTATTCTCATTTTCTCATAGAATCAAAGTTTTGAAAATACACATCATTTTTTTTTTAATCAAAACAATATTTATTATTATAGAGCTTGAACAAGTAAAAATTGTTTTTCTGTCGGTACAGTAGATCATGCAGATGGCGCTACGATCGCATATTTGTGTTTGGATCTAGAAAAGAAGTGTATTCAGTTTTATTTTTTAACACCAACTTTTTCTAACCTCAAATTTTATTTTCAACATAATCTTTTGTTTGTTTCTTATTTTTTCTTGATTAATTTGTTTTTGTTTTGACCCTTTTTCTAAGAAAGATCAAAACGAAAATAAAAAATTGTCAAAAACACAACATCACTAGATCAGAAAATTGGTCCTTCATCAGCAGTTCATTAGACAGTTTGGTATTTTAACTGATTTTATTTTCAACAATCATTTTTTTGTTTGTTATTTCTTCTTCACTAATTTGTTTTTATTTTGAATGTTTTTCAGGAAAGACCAGAAAGAAAATAAAAAATTGTCAGAAAAGTAACACCCCAAAGAAAGTTGGTCCTTTATCAGTAGTTTATCAGTTTGGTAATTTGACTGTTTTGATAAATGTAAGTGTAACCTCGTTTTTGGGCGTTATTCGTTGGCAAGTATAAAAATGCAAGAAAAAAGCAGGGTAGCACGCAAAGGCTGCCAAATAAGCGTGTTCGGCCTGCGGTGCTCAATTCCCATATAGTCACAGAAGCGGCAGGTATATATCCGAGCCAAGGAACGCCTTTTGTTTTAGCGCAAGAAGTTCGCCGAGTAGGTTACCAAGAGATCGCATCGCTTGATATTCCGGCTTTTTTGTCAATTTATAAGGATTTATACTCGCATGGATCGTGGGTGCACTTGCCCCACCTTAATGGCAAAATACACGCCTCCGGAGGTGGTCCGCCAAAAAATCATCGCAGTGCAAACATTCTGCACACCATGCTTCTTGTAACCTCGCCAAAATTGTTCAATATAAAATTAGTTTTACCGTTAAAAACAAATTACATATTACAACAGCAAAAAAAAAAAAGATATAATATAGAAATTCCAATGTCAATTATTGTCTGGACTTGAATTGAAAATTGTAAACTGTTTTTTGATTGTAGATAAATTGAAAGAAGCAGAACTATAAAAATGAATGCTGCGATAAGAAAGCTAATAGATTCAGGCTGATATATAGAAATACTAATTTGGACAAAACTTGGAAATTGCAAATTCACCATGCACCCAAACTGATGCGATCTTGATTACCAAAAAGAATACGATATTGAGATAAGTAAATTAGGTGAGTAATCGAAAAGCAATTAGTATATATTTTGCGTTTGGGATGGTCTCCTGGAGTGGGGGGGCTGTGCAGGTCCTTGTGACACTTTGGGCTCAATGCATGACATTGGAAATGTAATTTGGTCATTTAGAAAATGTAAATATTCAAGAAACGTGTTGTTGAAGGTAAATGTCCTTATAATTCATGCACCGATAATATATCATGATCTGTGACATAACTGTGATATTTGGGGTAATATGAAAACTATCAAAATCAACTTCTCGAATTTATTGTTCTGTTTTAAAAACAATTTTTTCAATTATTTCAACTTTCATTGCATTTTTACAAGGTTTTACAAAATATGTGTATTTTTATGAAACAAAATTAATTTATTTCAGAGGTGACTTTTTGGACTTTTTAAAATGGAGCGAACATAAAAGAGAGTAATCGCATAGTAACTCTGACATATGAGGTAATAAGTGAAGCTATCAAAATGAAGTTCGTGAATTAATTAAATAATTTTTTTGAAATTATTTTAATGTCAATTTTATTTTTATATCAAACAAATTTACTTTTTATAATAAAACGAATTTTATTTTCAGATGCGCTTTTTTGGACTTTTTAAAATGAAGCAGCTAACATTAATCAATCGCAGATTAACTGTAATATCTAAAGTAATAAGTGATGCTATCAAAATTGAGTTCATAAATTAATTAAACAATTTTTTTCAATTCCAATATCAATTTTAGTTTTGTATCAAACAAAATCACACGGACGATAATATATGCAAAAATTTATTTTTAATATATTTTTAATGTAAATAAAATTTATAAGTTTATATTTTATTTATATAATATACATCTATAAATATAATTGAAAATATATTTTTATCCGTGCGAGAACAAATTTACTAAGTAAATTTTACTTTTTATAATAACCAAATGAATTTTATTATTATTATTTTTTGCACTTTTTTGGTTTTTTTTTAAATTAGAGCATCAACCATAAAACAATCAGGACAACTGTAATACATAAAGTAATAACTGATTCTATCAAAATTGAGTTTATAAATTATTTGAACGATTTTGTTCAATTTCAATATCAATTTTATTTTCATCCCTGTTAAAAAAGTTCATTCGATGCAAATAGACAGATTTTTCTTTATACCTAGAAACATTCATGCAATGTTTGTTCAGAATGTAGGTAATTTTTTACTATTATTTGATAGCATTTATTTGCAAATGCCTATTTCCTGTCACTTTCAATATGTTATTCCATTTCGAATCTCAATTAATTGTTTTCTATGGCAACGTTCCTATCCAGGATTCTGTATGGATTTCTAAAAATTCCTGAAAGATTTATAAAAACAAATTTATATATAATAAACATACACATATATATTATGTTATATAAACAATTTTATAATACATAAATATATATATATTGGATATAAAACAACTTTACTTTTTATAATAAAACAAATTTTATTTTCAGATTCGTCCTTGTCGGACTTATTGGAATGGAGCAGCGAACGCTGAAGAAACCGAATCAAGTTTATCGGAAAGTCCCAGTCGGGAGCGACTAAAAGCCAACATTGGGGTTAATTTGCGAGAACGTTGGCGGACTATTAGAGAGACGGGCTGATCATTGCATCCGTCTAAGCGAATAATGCGAAATTGCGCCAGCAATGGGCGGATCGAAGTGAGCGCTGGGGGGATGGCAATTAAGCAATTATCTCTCCAACGCTATCTCCCTACTGGGTATGCTGTAGCCCCTACCAGCGAGCACCCCGCTACCGAGCGAGCCCGATGGCGTCTTCGTCTTGCTCGCAGCTTTCATTTGTCCCAAAAAGAAGAGGAAAAAGGGAACAGCAACTCGGGGGAGAGAGTGCTATCTTAATGATATTGTATAGCGAGCGTGGCTGTGCGCAGGCTGGCTCTAATTGCGCCACTGAAACGGCCATGTTTCCCTATGGTACGAGAAGGAGGTGAGAAAATTGCGCATGGGAAAACAGAGAAACCAATAGACGAAGATTAGCCGACGCGAGAGCGACGCAGGCACAGAAAAAGGGAGACGGACGAAGAGCGAGAGAGAGATGGAGAGGGGTGGTAAAAAGCTGGAAATGCAGCATGGCGGTCGTCGCGGGAATTGGTAGCAATTATTACAGCCAAGGGACGCCAGTTGAATACGTGAAAGAATCGCTTGCGTCTGCGCGCAAGCTCGCGAAAAGGTGTTACGGATATATGAAACGATGCGAAGAAACGCTCCGGATAGATAAAGGCGCGCTCGCTCACCAGGGTGAAGCTGAATTCAACCTCTATTCGTATACACATTGTTGTTTTAATGACTACTCCATTCGTGTAGATTGTGCGCGATCTCGATATAGACTTTGAGCAATTCATTTCGATGCTGAATATAGCAGTTAATTAAATTAAAATTCTAGTTCCGAGGAGAGAGCTCTCCCGCCTCCAAGATTCTTGTCTCGAATTTGTTACGTGTGGAATTCATAAATTAACATTCAAATTCGTATCCAATTATTATTTGTATGAATGGATTATATATGGTTTATCAAAACGGTAACAATAATTCACACCTTTTTGGTTTTGAAAGAACTGAAAAAAATTGATTCATTCAAACAATGAAATGTTAATTTGGTGTGAAGAAAAAAAAAGTTTTTTATAATAATAAATGTGGGGTAAAAAATTGTTTTTGATGTAAAATTTGAGGTTTGTTAAGATTTTTGTAGCAAAATATTGATTGTTACAGAAATGAAAGATTTAAATTGATGTAAATCATTAATAATTTAAAATCAATAGAATTTTTATAAAGAATGGGACGAAATTGATTTTATAATTTTTTAATCGTAAAAAAATTTCTTAAAGAAACAAAAAAATCATCACTCATTTTATTCTTGATAATTAATTGAATTGATATTCTAACATCTTATTAAAGTATGATTAATTTTTATATCAAAAAAAAAGTAAAACTTACTTTCGGATTAATTTTTGTCAATTCAAATCATCTCGCGGATGAAAATTAGCCAATAAAGAATGAGGAACGAAAGTGAACTTAGCTGACGGTCGATTTGATTAGATGCATGATGCTACTTCCAGATCCAATGAACTTTCTTCTCCCTGGGGATCTCTAAATTAAGACCTATTAAGAGGATGTCTAAGCCGATGGCGAAGTTCAAATCCTGTTTTTGGCGGGAAAACCAATGTTTGGTGAATTTCGCCAAAAAATGGTACAAATATTGACGACATTCATAATCATACAAATCTTTGA
>JAAMPD010003081.1:0-11461 GCA_025266255.1 Trissolcus basalis
CGATTAAAAAACATTAAAGTGTTGAAACAATAAACTTTTATATTTATTCATGTAGATATTAAATATGTTATAAAAAACCTACAGGTTTCCATTCAAATTAAAAAAAGTTTCGTCGTTTCGATCCCCTGAGATTGAAAACTGGAGTCGAAATGGTATCATTGGATGGATTTTCAAACAAAAAATTGGATATCCATTTTTTTTATTCTATGTGTACTTTTTGAAATATTCAACCGTTGAAGAATTTTTGTAAACACCTTGTTTTTATATTCATTTTCAAAAATATTTTCAATTTTGTTCCAAAAAATTGCTGCAAGGGATATTCTTATGAGTAAATTTTATTAGCTCTTTATCTCCGATTTTCTCTTATATCTATATCTCAAGAAATTTTCAGCCTATATTGTAAGTAAAAATTACTCATATCCTAAGTAAATACAATAAACTCATTATTTTATTTTTACATTATTTTTATTAATTAAGTCAAAAAGTAAATGCAGAAAAATGACTTAATAGTTATTATCTAGTAGACTGTACTTTGAATTTTTTAATTCGAAAAAGGAATATCCTTAGTTGAAAATCGCAAACAAATTTTTCGTGGATAAAAAAGTCCCAACTGAAATTGTCACTCTTCTTTTGTGATCCGCTTTTTTTCACAGATAATAAAATTCTTTTTACATACTTATTAAAAATTTGAATTTGTTATACATAACATTTGTACATAATTTGATAAAGAATAAAGAATGATAAAAATATTTGAAAAATTGATACTTATTGTTACGAAACAATAAGCGTCGTTTTATAAATCAGAATTTTTTTGTTTATCGTGCTATTTCTCCCATACATTTATTAGCCCAGCGAACCGTGAACTCGGATGTTATTGTCGGGAGTACACGAGTACCTTTTAATTGCCAAGACGGCGGAGAGGAGGCAGAGGGAAAAAAGATGAAAGAAGCATCGAGCAGTCCGGTGGGAGAGAAGAATTTTAATTGCTGAGTGCTCGAGGATTATAACTAGCGTGCACCGTGAGGTCGAGACTGCTGCCCAGTACCAAGTTCGCAAACGGCTTAGTAGCCAATGGGATCATATATCAACTACTGCTCCGGTAGGCTGTAACAAAATGGCGCGGTGCGATTAGAATTCGCACGGAAGACATCTTGGAGATGTTAGGGTAAGAAGAGAGCTTGTAATCAAACTCATGCGCAAATGAATTACCATTTAATCAAGGGTTCACTTCACCTTATCATTTCATCACACAGTACTCAGTGCATATTCTTACAAAAGGTGTTGCACATTGCGCGCAACGCCTCGTAAAATGTGAACCAAACGACTTTACACCTTCCGGTCACATCAGAGGGTTATATACCGTTAATACGTATCGAGTCTATCCGAAACGTTTCGGTATTCAAATGAGTCATTACAGATTGGCTAAGTGCAACAGTCTTGAATATCCAAAGTTCGTACCACTGAGACGCACCAGCAGATGCTACCCCGTAAATAACAATACGATAAGGACAAGACACTTTTTAAGAATTTTAATGAATCTTGAACAGTCGTTGTGCACCTTTTATCACTCATTATTGCTTTCAAAATAATCATTTTCTTATCGCGCCTCTTTAACGATTTTCAATTTTCTACACAGAGAACAAAATTCTACCAAAACTTACTGAACTGTACATTATATGGGGGATAAATCTAAAATTCAGAAAGAAATATTCAAACTTACAGCAAATTTTGATGAATGAGCATGAAAAATTAGTATTCATTTAGTCATTTTTTATACTCATTCATATATCAAAACTTGCTGTCAGTTTCAATAATTCTTTACAAATTTTAGATTATAATATTTTTGTTATAATTTTTTTCTCAGTGTGCCAAATATACTAATATATATGCACTTGCTTTATATAAGTTCTATTTTATTATGTATATATATGATATGAAAGCATTTATTATGTTTATTATATTTGAATTGTGTTTATGAAGGTAGTTATTATTTTGATTGTATTTTGTTGTGCAGTAACTGAAGCGAGTTAATTTTGAACGTTTTTTGAACTGTCAAAAACTTCAAGTAGGGCGAAAAGTGTTGTAATTCGAAATACATAAGTCTGAGATTTTATCGGTCGGAGATTGTTGTGTTTGTTGTTTTGTTTGAAGTCGAGTGGTTTGGCTCCCTATCATTACTTGGGTCAAACAAATAACACATTTAAATGCACCTTGCGCGTAATAAGTGTAAGTACGTTCTTGCAAAAGGAGTGAATTTTTCGCGGCGAAGGTGTCGGACCATTGTGTAGGTGGAGGCGCATTCAGCTGTTGGTGCACCTGCCAGCTGCAACCACGCACCGTGCCCCTTCACACGAATCTCTTTATAATGCTAACTTCCATTAGCATACGAGTGCGCCACGGATCTTGTGATCACAATGTGATTCTTACCTCACAATGCTGTTTCCATACATCTCCCTATGTCTTCTTGATGGCTCACTCTTACCGAGACCATGTTAGCATATATCCTCAAACTCTTACATTTACCTCAAAATATAATATTTAATCATAAAAAACGTTATGACAAACTCAAAACAAATATCAAGCTTTTTATCATTTTGAAACTACAATTTGTAGTACGAGAGAGGCTCATGCTTAAAAACACTCTTCAAAAACAAATTTTTTAACAATCAAAATTTATTCATCAATACACTTCAATCGTTTTCCTACATAGTTGAATTTTTTTCATTCAAAAACTTTAATTTAAGTTGATGTAAATACGTAAACGAGAAAATCGAGTTTATCAGACGTGAGAAAAATTGTGAAATTGTTTATTTATTAGTTCATTAAAGTATAGTTTTGAAGTTACTTACATTATTAATTTATAAATATGTAACACACAAATTATACAGCAATTTTTAGACAATAATTGCAATATTGAATTCTAAACAAATCTCTCATCTAGGCACAAAAGTTATACAATTTTTTGTTCAATTAATTTTTTTAATGAAACTTTGCAAATATATTTTGTGATGCCATATTTGGATTTTTTTTAAATCTCTGTTTTTTTATATTTATATTCAAATAAAAGTTACAGTTGATTTTATCGAATATTAAAAAGTCCATTACAAGATTGAAAAACAGGTTTTTTTTAAATAAATAAAAGAACGTGTTGATACACGTGAAAATACATAAAATTTTTGTGCTGGCATAACGGACATATTCATTATATATAATATGTATGAAAATGATATTTTTTAATGTGTATTTTCTTTTGAATGAGTAAAGCATTGTGCTCTAATTTGATTGGCAGAAAAGTGAATTGGAGGCTTTTATTTTGTTGACGAAGTCAGATTTTGGGACATTTCGGGAAAGAAAAATGATTGGAGGAGACGAGAGAACTGCTTGATTCTGCGAAGCTGATATTAAATAGTCGTTTGAAGTATGGCGTGGCGCAGGATAACGTCTAACGTATCGAGAGGATATAAATAAGGCCGCGCGGCCACCCTGAAACCCGATGACTCTGGCACTGACGAAACGACACGATTTTGGCATCGTCGCAGTGAGTGAAATATTGTGCATAATTTGGTGGCCAAGACGCACAATAAAAACAAAGAGAAAAGATCGCGCTGAAACAGTGCGATGACATAATAGTTAAACACAATGCGGCTAATATCGGGGGATCGCGCTCAGGGATAAATCACTCGGGCTAATACGATTTCGTGTTGTCATAAAATGTTAATGGCTCTTGGAATTGGAGTCCAAAAAAAGAAGAATAAATGAAGGGAACGATAAAGAATGGACGGGAGAAAAAAAAAGACGAGGATGATTTCCGTGTCTCGTTCAGCTGTGGAAACCCGCGCGATTAAAAATATGACGAGCATTCGTTTCCCCAGTCATAAAATCATTAGCATAAGAATTCTTCTACCTGCGCTCTCAAAGGACAGGGGTGAGCTCGGCCCAAGATCTCTCTCGGACTAGCGCTGCAGTCGTTGCCGAACTGATTTATAAATATATAATGTGACGTGGGAGTGGTTTCGCTACCACATAATGATGGGCCCACGTTAATTACGTTTGCATTGTTTACGCGCCCTTTAATCTTGTGTATTTTACGTTATATATACTCGCCAATCCTATACTGCTTCTAACTTCATTGCCTATCGCAAACTTTTCACACACTCCTTTTCCACAATTTTAAACGTCCTATACACGCATAGTTTTGCTTTTCATAGTTTAAGCTGGCACATTCAGTACAGTCAAAATTTCATATTTCAAATCATAAACAATTATAATCATTTTAACATTTTATGACTAATATAATTCTGTAATATATTTTGTTAATGTCTGTCTAAGAAATTACTCCATACTACTTTCAAGATTATTTCATACAAATTTTCAGGTCAAAAAATGTTTTTTTATTTGAAATGTAAAAATTTGTTTAAAATTTAAACATTTGTATCTTTGCATAAATTTGACAAAATTTGGCAAAGCATGAAAATATTTTACAAATTTAAATTCGAAATATATATCGCATTTGTGCCAGTGAATAAAGAAAAAGCTAATTAATTTGAATTAAAATAAAAACAAGCACTGCACATTTTTTTGTTTTAATTTCCTTTTTTTTTTAATTAAAATTTATACATCCTGCAAAAACATACAAAACATGTCCACTAGGCATTTGCCAAATGTAATTTATTTGCCAAATATTGTTGCACAAAAATATAGTTTATATTTTCTTATATTAACATTTGAAAATCATGTTTTTTGGAAACAATTTTTTCACGTGTTAATTTATTTATTTATCAATATAAATAATCATGTAGAATTAATTATAAGACTGCACTCTGTGTATCTGAATAAGTAAAGTTCACTCCCAATAAGTGAATATACACGTACAATAAGTCTATGGTCGTCCACTTAATTTAATTCCATTACACATGCATTCAATTATTATATCATTAAGTGAAATAATCGTGAAATGTGCAATTTCACGTATCAGAAAACTAAAAGTTGGTCCAAAATTTTAAGCAATATTTATAATAAGATCGAATGCAAGAGTCGTATGGAGAGAAGGAGCGAAGTTGAAATATCACGTTGGAACCTTATGGTAATCGCGGATGATTAGCATAACAGAGCAATTTTTCTTGTATCATTTGAAAATACATATAAATAATTTATAAATGCCCAGAGTATTAACTCGCTGTCAATTAAAACGCCGTTGACAAAATAATTTTTGATAAAAAAATCGGCGAGCACACTATAAATAGTAGGATCTCGGCACAATAAGTATACGAGATGCTATTCACAGGGAATAAAAATTCCGCCCATATATTTCGATATTTCTATTTGCTTTTTTTTTGCCAATTTTTATCTCTCGATAGCTCGATCGAACGGCGTCCACCCACCTGGCATCGATTAACGATTTGACTAACTTTTTTGTCTTCTCCTTCTCTCTTTCTTCGGTCAAGTTTTCTCAGGTTTTATGTTTGCTAACTAGGCTCCAACTTTGCACATGGACATTTATGTCGTCAGTGACTCGTATAATGATTCTACTGCTTTTGTGATTCTACGTTGCATTTTTTTCAGGAGTGTAAAATATGACGATCTTGTAGCCTCACGTGTCTTACCTTGTAAACACGCTTTTGATATGTTACCTGTTAACACCATTGATTAAAAAGTATTAAAAAATAAACGGAACAAATTTACCCATGAATATTAAACAGAAATTAAAAACAAAAAGCAACCAAAAAATAATGAAGAAAATTGAAAAAAGAAAAGACAAACAGAATGTTGTTTGTCAATTGTTGACCGGGGCAATTTATAATCTGCACTCTGGGTATAAAATAAAAATCGTTTGGGCCGAGACAAGAACATTGTATTTCGATCAAGTTGAAAAATGATTGTTTGGATTAAGTGTATCCAGGCTGGTATGAAATACAGAAGTATGTGTTCTCTTTTTGAAGTGTAATGCGTGTGAAAGGGGAGGAAGCAACGGACAACAAATAAAAGGACCATGGAGTTTGAGAAACGAGATCAGACAAGGTGAGACGGTGCGAGGGACGAAATTTGTCGGCCCGAGTGAGACGGACGAAGAAACGTGCGAGGAAGAGCAAACGCGTGGAGTGTATAGGTCGCGGACTCTGATAGTAGGGGGTGCAGTGACAAATGAGAGCGACTACAAATTGCACTGTCTGACTCTCATTCTCATTCAGCTCTCGTGCTCTCAGGTCCCGTGCTCTCTCTCTCTCTCTCTCTCTCTTTCTCTCTCCTTCGTATATTTAATCTCTTTTTTATTCGTCATATATTACTTGCATGCAACGTAGATATTATTTCTAGACCGCTCGCACAAAAAAGGATTATAATAGTATTTAAAGGATGAGTCATATATCTAAGAGTACACACAAATTCGAACTCTGACAATTGTTTAGTGAAACATGCTAAATTTTACTTTTGTTGTTTATTTTTTTCATTTTTTCTCTGTCATTCTATGGGGTCAAATTTATTCAAAATGAAACAAATCTATTTTATTCATTTTGTTGATTCAAAAAATAAATGAAACCAAACAAAAAGGGGAAATTAAAAAAAAACAAAAAACAAAATGAAAGGAATTTAAATATTTTTTAGGTCAAATGGTGGTTTGATAATCATCGATCAAGTTGTAATCGCAGAGTGAAGATCGCGTTTGGAGCATCTGCTGGAATTCCTGAATCGCAAACGAAATCCTTCTCCGGGCCGTTTGGTCTAACGGAATCGGCAGGAATATCGAGCGATAAAATTCATCCCCCGGCGACACCGATACCATCGGCGCAGGGAGAGAGAAAGAGAGAGTGGGCCGCCGTGGCGCCAGGATCCAATAACATATCAGCAAAAATCCGCATGATTAAAATAATGAACGAACCGCGCGCGTGATTATTTATCGCCGCGTCGCGAATAATTTTTCGACTGATCCCGTGTCGTCGAGACATTTTTGAATTAATTTTTCAGCCGTCTCGTTAAGTTCGGACGACTGACGTATCGAGCGCCGAACGAATTACATAATTAACATTTGCGTATCCAGGCAGAGAGAAAAAGAAGAAGAGAAAAAGAGAACGAGTTATCGCGCAAAGAATTTCAAAGAATTTCAAAGAATTTTGTATACAACGAGAGGTTTTGGTTTGTTGATTTTCAATAGCGTATCAAGTTACACACCCGAGGGTTTATTAATGACGGGTATATACATATAGAAGTTAACGATTTTATTTTACAAATTGAATTCCAGAAGACTTGATATCTCTCCGCTCGGACGAGTGTCTACAAGTGTATCCGATAAAAATAACAAGCGTGAATGACTAATAAACCGCAGTCATTTACGAGGCACGAACAAAACCGGACGTCACTCGGAAAACAATCAAAGGCTCTCGGGATGACAAACGTTCATGTTCCCAGGACTCAAACGACTCGTGTAATTCAACACCCAGTCATTTTTAAAACAATTTCAGTCGAACAACGATTTAGTACCGTTCATTAGTCAAATAATTTTTCAAACTTTTATCAAAATGACAAATCCATTGCTTTTGACAACTACACTTTGTTATATTATAAATCTTGTTTCTAGATCGGTTTTCATATGCTCACTCGAGAACGAATAGCGCCGTTCTTTATCATCTCGCTTCTACATAAATTTCATGTTGAGAGAATAAAATAAAGTCCTCGGACATTCTCTCTTTCCCAAAGAGCATTAATAGCACGATGGATCGTGCATATATTAACCAAAAAATAGAACTATTCATTGGTCGCTCGGCTGATTACCATCAATAAACATCAGAAACGTATATTATATACAATCACTTTTTATCTATCAAAATTTTATTCTTTTCAAATTGTACCTTATACCATATGTATTTTGTTTTCTTTTTATTTTGGAAAAAGAAAATTAGACCAGTGTGTATTTCGCATCATCAATATATTTCAGGGGAACCTTTGAAAAACAAGTATAATATTTTTATACAATAGTTTTGACTCTTTTTTTTTCGTCACACAGCTAAGCTTATAACAACGAAAAAAAATCATCGTTTTCCATGGAGTTACCTCCTAGGTAACCAAGCTTTCTATGCATATATACAGAATATCACACAACAAAAACCGCCGCACAACGAACAGGCTTATCTGTTTGATGCCGCGTACTCGGTGCACCTATGTACAGCTTGTGCGCCGAGCACGTGACCCATAAGCGCGCATCGATTCCAGCCCACAAACTAGCTTATAACACTAAATGTGAACGATACCGTACGTCTAATTCACGCTGTACGAACATCCCCAGCAATGCCAATGTTAATAAATTAAATTATTCGTTAAATATATCATGTACAACCTAAACTCTAAACGACGTTTGTGACCAAGAATCGATTCTATTTACAATTGCCAAAATATCATTTTTTCTTATCGCAGTATAAATATTGGAAATAAGCAATAATTTATATATATATATATATTTATTTATTTATTATAAATATAAATTCTATCGTACAATGAGTGTCTGCGGTACGATGACTGATTAATAAAAGTAACTTCTTAAAGTTCATGCAAGAGGGAACGAATGCGAAATTTGGAAAAATATGAGGTGAGACGAAAAAATAATAAAAAAGTGTGAGGCACATGTGAGAAGAAAGATAAACATTTGACTGACACAAAGATGGTGCTGGCGGTTAAAAATAAGTTTTCAGTCTTGATTCGTCGACGCGAACATCTCATTGCTGCGGAAAACGATCTTGGCCTTTGCGGGCCACTTTTCCGTCAAACGAGACGTGGCCCCTGAACAGCGCCACTCTCGGGGCCATTCGCCCTCGCACGAAAATCACAGTCACAGTCGGTAGGAATTATACGCGTACAGGAACTCTTATCTCAGTGTCTCTTTGTCGAACGACAAAATAAAACAAAATCTTCTTCTTGATAAACAACAAATAAAAAATATAAAATAACAAAAATGAGCTGATCGATGTGAATAGGAAAAGAATTTCCAAAGTCTTTTCAAAAGGACAATCTGTTTGAAAGTATTTGTTTTCAGCAAGTAGACACAGAATTCGAGGACCAGTGCACGTGTTCCAATTGTTAATAGGCGGTGGCTTGGTGGTGCATGAGCGGATTGAAGTGGTGCCCTAGGTGGTGCGGGGGTGGTGGCCCAGACAGCGGGCTGTGCTGCGATCCGACTGCCGAAGGCTGGCAGACGTACCATTCGGTGAGCTCAGCGCCACCACGAGACACCAGGTGATTCGTCGAGGGGTTGTTGGTTGTTGGCGTGGTTGACACTGCCGGAGGCTGCGGAGATTCCGTGTGACCCGTTACGGACAGGCTACCACCACTACTACTGCTCTCCTCACCTTCACTCTCGTAACCACCTCCCAGTTTACCTTCGCCAAGCGTCATACCGTGGACCTGCAAACAGACAACCATTTAGAATCATTCTACTTCAAATTGTCAATCAAAAATTATCATTTTTATCAACAAAAATTCATTCAAAAAACATATGCTTTATGGTAGAATATACAATTCACCAAAATAGTCATAACTTTTCGTAATTTTTAATTATAAATAAATAAATTATAATTACAAATTATATGAACATATCAATATATACATTTTTGAAAAATTTACTATAATAATAATGAACTGTTGAAATTATTGTAATTAATTATCATTTGAAATATGCAATTTTGACTGTACTGTATGTCCAACCTTAAAAAAGCAACTGTCACCACGTGTATTTTAAATGTAAACAAAATCGTAAAACAAAATGTAAAATTAATTAATTTTTTATTATAAAATTGTCAAGTCTATCAAGTTAAACATAAATTGGGAAAAACAATGATTGAAAAAAATATACAAAATATATATAAGTTGATTAAAAAAAAAAAATGGAAAATGAAATTGTAGATTGGAGTTGAGAATGTTGGATTTGGAAGACGTGTTCATAGTTAAGTGTTCTGACGATCAAAGTTGGATTCATAAGACATTTGAGTTGATTTATAAACTGAAAAGAAAGTTTCTCTTGGAAAGGAAAGCAAAATGACGTGAATCCAGCTGACAAGTGAGAAGTAGTTGGTAGTCGAATGCCAATGATCAATGCGTTGTTTTCAGTGGGGCCAATAAGAAATATGCCAGTGGTGTGAGTGAGGAACGCGACTGGGAGGAGCATCGGGTCGAATTCCAAATCAATCATCCAAAATTTGGCCCTTTCGTCATAACCGAGCGAGCGAATTTTGGTGACTGGCTTCCGCGAAACAGCCACGTATCCCAGGAGTTAGGACGGGTAATTTCCCATTAAGATTCCGTGCTCGGTCGCGCGTAAACTCCTCTTTCAGTTGGCTCTCCGAGGAGACGCTTGGTTATAACCAGAAAGCAGCCAAAGGTTAATCGCAAAGCCGCGCGCAGTTGCTTGACGGGTGCGATCCAGTGACATCTCCGTCTAATCTTGTACGATACATTTATTAATTGAAATCCACGCGTGAACTTTGATCTTCATTTTGAACTTGCAATTCATTTTGTTTTTGTTTTTCAAAATAACTCATTTGCTGAAGAATCGTAATTAAAAGAAACTGCTGGCAAGGCCATTTGGCCTTGACTTGTGACTTTTGCTTAATTTGTTTCTACCGAACGAATTCGTAATCTTTTTTATTTTTCATTTCGCAGGATCAATCGTTCACTGAGATTGGCATCTGTCTGAAGTTCTTGTTCACATCCCTGGCAATTTCATCTCGATTGATAGGATGATCACAATGTGCGACTCATCCTGGAGGTGGTACAAAATGAAAAACACAAATACAACGTCTAAAGAAGGAACAAAAGAAGGGGAAAGTGTGTTTCGGGGTTATTGAAAATGCAAACTTTTCACACGTTGATCTGCTGATCCGACGAGGTTCACAAATAATTATTCCAACTCACCTTCATGTGTTTTCGTAGCGAACTCGGGTGGGTGTATGACTTGTCACAGCCAGAGACTCGACAGTTGTAAGGCTTGTCTGACGTGTGAACGTGACTATGCTTCTTGCGATCGCTGCTGTTTGCGAAGCGCCTCTCACAGCCGGAGTACTCGCATTTGAACGGTTTCTCGCCTGAAATCAAATTAGCCATTGCAATTAAAGTCCAGTCTGTTATGATTGCTTCTTGATCGTACAAAAGATATCCTCTGATTAAACTTGTACTCGTATATTTAAATCAATCAATAATACACCATTTTACAATGTTTATTCCCTACATAATATCATCGTCTATTTATATATAATATACAATATCAAACACAGATAACTCTATTTCTATAAATATATAACCAAATAAAACTAAATTTTCGTTAACAATAAAAAAAACATATCGACGCATCAGACATTTAAGGTGATGCATAAAGTCTGCTACCACGGAGTTAGGGACTTTGTTTATCAAAATTACAATAAGTGTTATTTTTGAAAAACTGAGAAGAGCGGGATTCTGCAATAATGGGAGAATTCAAAGCATA